>JAAEAF010009808.1:0-22142 GCA_011037195.1 Triatoma infestans
AAAGTAACAATTTGACACGATTACAATACTTCCTGTTACTAGGAGTAAGACAAAGTAAAAATAGTTGAACCGAAATACCACTTTACTAGTGTTTTTTTTGTCAGTTTTTGTGATTGTTGGAATTCCAAATTTGAAGAAAATCGGTTAACCTGGAAGTCTGTCTTCACAGAATTGTTTTTTTTTTTTAGTTTTCTTACAAACGGCGCCAAAGATTCTTTACTCTCTGTGACTCCTAGTAAGAGGAATTGTTGTAATCGTGTCAAATTTTCGATATCGAGTTTTCACCGGAAATATCCGTTTTGAGGTCCCCTTAGTCCAAAAAAGTGGTTTTTAGCAAATAGTCTGTTTTTGTGGGTGTCTGTGTGCTGTGTGTGTGTGTCTGTGTGTTTGTGTGTCTGTGGTGTGTGGATGTCTTTGTGTATGTGAACAGCATAGCTCAAAAACGAAAAACCATAGAAAGCTAAAACTTGATATTCCGTTTAGGTATCACCATGCGATCTGACTGTGCGTTATCTGTCAAAATTCCTCAACCTGAAGTACCACTTTACTAGTTGTTTTTTTTAACTTTTTTGCGTTTTTCTCGAAAACGGCTCCAACGATTTTCTTTAAACTAAGTACGTCTACTACACATATAATGAGCTACAACTTTTATTTGAAACATTTCCCCGGGTAAAGTCATTTAAGGGGGCTTTTACGGGAGGGGTAGGGTTATGTTTGCCACTAAAGTGCTATCATAGTTGATTATACGAATTCTACCATCTAAACAAAATTAATTAGAAATAATTGAGTTGCCAAATTCTAAGTTTCAAGAAAATTAGTAAACAGGAAGTGTGTTGTTTACTGAACAATTTTTTTTTTTTCAGTTTTTCGCGATTTTCTCCGATAAAAACACCGGACGAATTTCACTAAATTTGACAATACGAACTATAAAATTTGTCAATTACAATTTTGTTAACTGCAGTTACAGAACGTTGGGTGAGTGTTTCACACCAGATTTTTTTTTTTTTTTTTTTTTACTCCAACTAGACAGAACCGAGAGATCCCGAGATTAAATGTACAGAACTTTTCTATCTGGACATAGGTAAACCGAGCTAATCAATTGGTAGTGTGCTAATCAACAGGTAATACCTTGTGCAAATATTTCCGGGAACCGACCGTGATCCCGTAAAATAATCCTGTGGCCAATGAAATCTGGTTCCTGCTTAAGTTAAAGGGGTCTGTTTGGTCCTAATTTTACAAAGTTTCGGCTCCATCCTTTTATAGTGTGCCTTGCTCCTGGGCTGGTTACCCAGCCTTGTCCCATGTTCTTTTCGGACTCACTCCCCATTAGATATCACATACCATAACGCTGGATATCTCCAGGACAGGCCCTGGGCCACAGCATGGTGTGTTCGCCCCATTCCTAGCCAGCTGATCTCAGCTATCCCATTTCCCTCAATCCCTACATGCCCAGGCACCCAACACAGCTGAACTTTGTTGTGCCTGGAAAGTCGCGTCAAGGTTCCCTATATTCCTTGACAAGGGAAGGGGTAGTCCTTAAAGCTTCCAAAGCTTTCGGTGCAGCCTGACAGACTGAATAAATGCATATGACCTTGTTAACAGGAGTGCCACGCAAGTTTTCCTCAACATAGATTTAATTGCTAATAATAATTGTTAATATATAGTTGTGCTAACTTTAGTAAAAGAAATTCACAGCACATAATAATAGCATTTAGATTTCAGATACAGTAATGCAATAACAGGTCAGCAAATATAAGTGAATGCACATTAGCAAGTTAAATTCCCACTAAAAGGATTGTTATGTTGACCAAAAAGTTATACATACAAACACGTGTTATGAAGTAAAAGATAATCAAAATTTTGGTTCATTAATACGTATATAAAAAACAAAATCTGGTGTGAAACACTCACAACTTTCTCTTATTCTAGCTTTCAAAATTGTAATTCGACAAATTTTATAGTTAGTGTATCCAAATTTAATGAAATTCATCGGTGTTCGTCGAAATTCGTCGAAAACTTAAAAAAAAACTGTTCAGTAAAAGCGCAACTTCCGGTTTACTAATTTTCTTGAAACTCAGAATTTTAACAATCTATTTATTTCTAATTAATTTTGGTTAGATGGTAGAACTGCATAATCAACTATGATAAGGACTTTAGAGGCAAACATAACCCCAATCTTTCCCTAAAAGCCCCCTTAAATGACTTCACCCGGACAAATGTTAGATTAAATTCTATGGGGTGATTAGCTCTTCAGCCTGCGACCCCCATGGGTCTATTGTGGCACTCCCTAAGTTGGAGAACCCCTATTTGAACTTTGGAGTCTGGGGAGGCTCCCAGGTGGTCGGTTAAGAGCATCTGCCATCAGAGCACCCTCTCGAGCCCTGTCTGCCTTAATAGACTTAATAGACCCGAGAGGGGCCCCTGGCTGAGGCTCGCAGGCGTCAGCTTCTCCTCTCCAAAGAGGCGATACCTCAGTCATACGAGCCTGTCGCACTGACAAAAACCTGCAGTGCTGTTTCCTCTTCTTCCTTGACAAAACCTACACAGGCTATCCGATGCAATGCATATGCTTATAGAGTCTGCAATGGCCAGTGAGAACGCCAACTGCTATCCTTATGGCCACCCGGCCTAGTTGGAGTAGCCCTGCAGTTAGCCTGGGCGAGTAGCTATGATGAACGTTTTCGCCTGTCTTTGGCCCGAACAAATGTTGCAAATAAAAGTTGTAGCTCTTTATAAGTGTAGTTCACATACTTAGTTTAAAGAAAATCGTTGGATCCGTTTTAGAAAAATACTAGAACATTAAAAAATATTTTTCAGTAAAAACGCAACTTCCGGTCATCCAATTTTCTTCAAACACGGCATTTCAACAACATATTTAATTCAAATTAATATTATTTAGATGACAGAATTGTGTAATAAACTGAAATAGCACTTTAGAGCAAAACCTAACACCAGCTTTCCCCCAAAAATTGCCCTTAAATGAATTAATAAATTGACATAGTAGGTCTGTCAGATAGTTTAAATTTAATTTTGCACAAACTTTACTGGTTTTAACAAAGAGTGCTCCACATAAGGTAGCTCAGTTATACAAGTAAAATCCCTACCTCCCCATTTTTATGGCCAGCCAAGCAAAACATTGTAACGTAGCGACTTTAAGAACATTTTTTTTAATTAAATTGTATTATTTGAGTAAGAAAAATCTGGTGTGAAACACTCACACAACTTTCTCTTACTCCAGTTCTCAAAATTGAAATTGACAAATTTTATAGTTTGTCTACCAAATTTAATGAAATTCGTCGAAAACTGAAAGAACTGTCCAATAAAAGCGCACTTCCGGTTTACTAATTTTCTTGAAACTCGGAATTTTGTCCATCTATTTATTTCTAATTAATTCTGTTTGCATGATAGTATTGTATAATCAACAATGATAGCACTTTAGAGAAAAACATAACACCGCCCCTCCTCCAAAAGTGTTTGAGAAAGGACTTTCCATTAATATAGCCCAAACTTGGAATAGAGAATGTCTCAACCCGGTTGCGATAAAATGCGCGGGGTGCAGAAGATGTTCTGACTGGAGAAATATTAGTAATAATACAAGGCAGTAGTATGGGACTCCCCCCCCCCAGTGAGGTTCTCCATACAAGTGGACGGGTCCTAGCACTACCCATGCCCACGCCTCCCTGGGTCTTCTTGCACGATATTTCCAAAAGGGTTGTTCTAAAGTGTCTGGCATCCTTGCACGATTAGGGGATATCGTTTAGAGAACAGTAACTGCGATATTCATTCAATATAGCATATATATATATATATATATGCAAGCAAATACAGATCTCATGTATCCTCTATTGCACAGATTACCACAGTCACAAATACCTCAGCAAATTCTTATTTAGATCCTCCCGCTTATCCTAGTAATGTCCAAATTTATTTCTGCCCTTATTTAATTCATATTCTATTTTTCTATCTCCAACCCTATATTGTATACGAAGATATAAATAAAAGGATCCCAATCTTCTTGGTTTATTTTCAATGTCTGATCGAAACAGCACACTTACTTACTATAAGTTTCATAGCCTTGTAAGGGCCCTACAATAAAGGAGGGTGAAAAATAGGTGGTATGAAACGCACTTCCGGTTTACTAATTTTCTTGAAACTCGAAATTTTGGTAATCAATTTATTTCTAATTAATTTTGTTTAGATGGTAGAATTGTATAATCCAACTATGATAGTACTTTGAAGGAAAGCATCACCCCCACTCCTACCCCAAAAAGCCTCCTTAAATGAACTTTCCCCAGAGAAATGTTTGGAATGAAAGTTGTAGCTCTTTCTATGTGTAGTTGACACATATGCTTGAAAAAAATCGTCGAAGCCAATTTTGACAAAAAAGTAAAAAAAACAACTAGTAAAGTGGTACTTCCGGTTGAGGAATTTTGACAGATTTCGTAGTCAGATCCCATGGTGGTACCTAAACGGAATATCAAGTTTCAACGTTCTACGGTTTTTAGTTTTTGAGCTATGCTGTTCACATATACACACACGCACGCGCACGCGCGCACACACAGACTATTTGCTAAAAACCACTTCCTCAAAACCTCAAAACAAATAGTTCCGTTGAAAACTCGATATCGAAATTTGACACGATTAGAATACTTCCTGTTACTAGGAGTATGAGAAAGTAAAAATTCTTTAAATTACTTACAAAATTAAAGAAATGTTAGTCGAGGTCACATATAATTTTCATTAAACACACTAAACACAATATATAAATGTAACCTTGATTAACATTTTTTTAATTTTGTAAGTAATTTTAAAAATTTTATTTTTCTATTTTTTATTATTTAATAATTGGCTCAACACTATTTCTTTATTATTATCTATATTATGATTATGATGATTATTATTTTTTTTTTAATTGTACAGATTCCTGAAGGAGGACAGTAAATCTATAGAAACGTCGGAAAAGTTTTAAAAAAAAGTGTAATTTTTATTGACCGCTCTTCGAGATCTACTGCAGTTATTAATAGATCGGTCGAGAATATTTATTATTTTCAAATAAAAGTTTTAGCTCTTTGTATGTGTACTTCACATACTTAGTTTAATGAAAAAATCATTGGAGCCATTTTTGAGAAAATCGGGGGGAAAAAAATTCAGTAAAGTGGCACCTTCAGTTGGATGAACTTTGCCTGAAATATACGTGTCAGATGCGGTGGTAGTACCTGAACGGCAATACCAAGCTTGAGCTATCTTTAATTTTTTTGTTTTTTTGAGATATTTACTTGAAACACATAATGAAGAATAATATAATAAAAATAATAATATCTCGAACTAAAAAAAAAAAAAAATAAAAATTTAAAAAAAAACACAACAAACAAAAACAAAATTGGACCAGCTGTTTCTGGTTGGCTGGCGGAAACGAGGTTCCAGCTAAAAATAATTTGAGATTGTTAAGGCAGCTTTAAATTGTTATCTTGGGACATTTTATAGTAACCCATTTGGGACCAATAAAATTGCATTATTCTACGGTTAGTTTTGTTTTTATATTGGTGATTTAATTTGGTTGTTCAATTAAGGTTTTTTTTTTTGTTGGGGGGAATGGGGAGAGTTCGGTGGGCGCAGCCGACTAGGGAATAAAGTTTTTTAAAAAAAATAAATAAAATAAACAGTAAAGGCAACTTAGGTAAAGATTAAGTTAGTACTGTTGGCAACACTGTTACAGACAGCTGTAATTATGTATCACAAGTAATTTACTATTATTTTAAGCAAATAAAGTAACCAACACTTCAAATTATATAACCTCGCAGTAGAATAATACAATTCACTCACTATGAACGTCAGACAATAACTTAAGACAGACCGCTAGTTATAGTTATTGTGATATATTAAGTAAAAATTCATTTTACTCTTTTTAAGAGGAAGTTGTCTATAAGTTCGGCTCAAGACGTTAATGTCTGTTTGTGAATGTTTTAATAATATATCTCAGAAAAGAAACAGACGAAGGTTAGGTTAGATTTAGATTTCAGGAGAGCTTTACCCCGGCACTGCAGCCATCGAAGACTTATTGTGCCAACCCCGTTTATTTCAGCAGGTGAACCCCCCCTTCCTAATGAGTGGCCTTTTCGCCACTAGATCATTCTGCGTTACTATCTCCTCAGGTCGCAATGTACCCAAACGTTTCGTATCGCAATTTGGTTATTGCTACGCAATCAAAGAGAGGAGGGGGCCGTTTTCTCCCACTCCTGACACAGTCCTGCACAACGGTACCGAGCTTGTTAGCCCCAATTTGTTCAGATGCTTTCTGAACCTACCATGATTTGTAAATAACCCGGTCACTAGATTAATCTGGTTCCTATTCGGGTCCTTTCTTTACACAGTTTTGGCATCATCCTCTTATTGTATATAGCCCTAGGGCTCCCACCCCAATTGCTTCGAAGCCAATCTCCGATAGCTACACGGGCTGCTCCACTGGTTATTCCCAGGACAGGCTCTGGGCCACTGAACGGAGTGTTTGTCCAGGTCCTGGCCAGTTAAGACGATGATTACTCATTGACAGAAAAATTACAAGATGCTCAAAACGTGGTATCCCGTTTAGATACTACCATTCGCACAGGCAAAATCCAACAACCGGAAGTGAGACTACACTGATTTCTTTTATTTTCAGGTTTGAAACATTTTCCCGTGAAAAATTGGGGGGTTGTGAGGGAACAGTAACATTATTCTTTGCTCTACAGTACTACTTCACTACAATACATGGCTTTACATTGTTAAGTGGTTCATCGCCTCCAAAAAGTTGAAGGTGTTCAAATTTCTGAGAGAACAGCTCGAAGGAGATTGAATGAGCAAGGTTTTGATGGCTTTTCGCCTCACAACAGGGCCAGAACAAACCTGGGAGCACAGAATTTCTCGCCTTCAGTTTGTTCGGCAATACATTGTAACCAAGTATGCACATAAGGCGCTACAGGGCCCGAGAATTAAGGGCGAAAGGCGAGTGAGAGTCTGACCGTCTCCCACTCCAGCAGTGGAGTATGATAAGCTCGAGTGGCCACATCTATCGAAAAAGCTCACTAAAACCGTTTGCCGGCGAAATTGTGAGAAAGTTTTCCGTTTTCCGTCATACAAGGCCTTTTCGGACATTTAATAACTTTCCGAGTTTCGTATTTCTCTCTTTGTGTATATATATCTGTATGATGTTTTATCATATAATATTTTCTTTTGTAAAGGTATACCTTCCTTATTATTTTTATTATTTTTTGGATTGGAAAATAAATGTATTATTCGAACTTGCATGTACAGTTTTCATTGCCTGTTAGACTGCCTGAATGAAGAAAAGCTTGACTTTACTGGTACGTAGTTTCTTTATCTCTATCTCTTTATTTCCTCTGATTTTAATAATTTTTGTTATTTAATTTTGTTTTATTTAAATCACTGGCTGAAAAGCCTGGCGCCCAACTATCTGAATATCTGAGAAATTTTCAAAATAACCGGAACCTGGTTATAAGTGGCGAACCAACGTGGGGCCAGATAATACATTTTTGGTATAATAATAAATCAGGCATCTATAAATTTTAATAATTATTCTTAAATTTACATGTATAATACATTATTAAAAGCGTATTACGATTTATTAAGTAAATTTGTTTTATAAATAAGTTCTACTTTATTAGAAATATTTAGAATTTAGTTTATTAGAATAAACAAAAAGAAGTTAAAGTACGCTAGTTATCAGAGTACGTATATGAGTTCACATGATTAAGCATAGTTATTGAAAACATCGTACTGTTTACTATTCACTGGTTTGTTGTGAATTCTCGTAAATCTTTCTTTCTTCAAAGAAGAAAATAACTGCAATTTTTATAACTTTTAATTTTAATAAGTAAAATGGAAATACTTTTTTTTTTCCTGTTTAATAAATGATATTCAACTATTTCTTTTCTTTTTCTTATAATATCGTTAATTATAATTTCATTTAGTTTTGAATAGCTACACTATAAGTTCGATAAAATCATTTACAATAAAATAAATAAATTTCTTTTGATGATTTTTTGTACATAACTGTTTATAGTAATTACTTAGATATCTATTTAATTTTTTTTTTGTATAGTGAAAATTACCTATTATTATTTGAAAACTGAAGTTTTCTAGCGATCTATTATCTTATTAATGTGAATGCATTTTTTTTGTTATGTTTTCTATTTCTATTTCTTCTTAATTACAAGTATTAGATTTTATTTTATAAGTTACATTTATTTTTCTTTCTCTATTACTTACAATTTTATTTGTACTTCATATACATATAGAACTTAAAATTTATTTTCTACACCTAATTACTTCAAATAAGGCTTGCTTATTTTTCATTCTTTTATTTACTATTTCATTTCTTACAGAGATATTACTTTATAATATTTCTCGATACTATCTGTAATTATCGTCTGTTTTCTTTTCTTTTAATAATTTCAAAGGTATTCTGTCTGATTTTTTTCATGTTATCTATTTTACGTTGTGTACATACTGGGAATTGTATAAGCTCCCCAATAATTTTCTATGCCTGACGGCAAACTATTCCACGATCTACCGCCCAAACTTCAATGGATATATGAATTGAACAAAGTTAAAATATTAGAAATATTACACAGATATTCACTCCCAACTGACGGTAACGTTGCGAGTCTCAGAGAACGTCTGAGGAATTTCTTTTTAAATAGTCCAGTGCTGTGGACGGTCTCTTCAGACGGAGACATGACAATAGGAGACAAGGGAATAATATCCGACCCTCAAACCTCCGGGTTCCCTTCCCCTTACCGGGGACAGTTCCGTTAACTTACAGTACCTCTCCACTTCGCGAAATGCAGAATCTACCACCTCTTCCATAACCTCAACCGGTTTTACTAGGAATCGTGGAGCTGGTTCTTCTTTCGATTCCACAACTAAAATAGTATCTGTTCATGGTTCTGGACCTGCCCATTCTGATTCTCGATTTTTCTTAGAATGTAACTCATTAAACTTAACTTTTCTGGCTTTAGTGGATACGGGAGCAGCCCAATCGTATCTCAACGCGGCTACTGCGTATCGTCTTGAACAATTAGGTGCACTTATCTCAGAAGTGCGGCCTTACCCAGTTAGTATGGCAAGTGGGATTAGGGAAACCGTTACCTCTACCACTACCTTACCGGTAACCCTTAAGGGAAGAATTGTTAATTTGCGCTTTGGAATATTACCTTCACTTCCAATACCTTGTATCTTGGGTCTTGATTCACTGGCAGCCATAGACATAGTACTTGATGTGGCTGGCCTACAGTGGTACTTCAAAGATATGCCTGACATTACCTATGACTTCCAAGCAGCTACGTTTGACATGATCGAGAATGGTCTAGCGGGACTCTGCCGGCTTACCACTAAAGAGGAAGCTCACCTCGATCATCTGTTAGAAACGGAATTAAAAGTAAAACAAAATAAATCGACAGGAATGACTAGGTTAATAGAACACGTCATAAATGTTGCCGACCATCCTCCAATAAAGCAAAGAGCGTATCAGGTCTCACCAAAAATTCAAGAAATTATCAACTCAGAAATAGACCGCATGCTCGAAAATGATATTATAGAACCTTCAAATAGTCCATGGTCTAGTCCGATCGTAATGGTAAAGAAGCCTAGTGGGAACTACCGATTTTGTGTAGACTACCGCCGTGTGAACAAAATAACAAAAAAAGATAACTACCCCCTTCCTCTGATAAATTCAATCCTTGATCAACTTAAATCCTGCCAGTATCTAAGCAAGTTAGATCTGGCACATGCCTACCACCAAATACCTCTCTCTAGCCGGGAAATAACTGCCTTTATTGCCTTAGGCAAGGGTCTATACCAATTTAAGAAGATGCCGTACGGTCTCTGCGGAGCTTCAGCAACATTTCAAAGGTTGTTAGACTCCCTTATTGGTCCCGACCTTTCCCCCCATGTATTTGCCTACCTAGATGACATTATCATCGCCACTAAGGATTTCCCGTCTCATCTACGATACCTTCGGGAGGTCATTAGACGACTTCTGGATGCCGGTCTACAATTGAATCTTGAAAAGTGCGAATTTGGGTGCTATGAAATGGAATTTTTAGGTTTCCTTTTAAATGACAAAGGGTTACAAGTCAATCCGGTCAAAGTAGAACCCATAAAGAAGTATCCTTCACCCAAAAATTTGTCTGAGCTGCGTCGGTTCATTGGAATGGTGTCGTGGTACAGACGATTCATTCCTAATTTCTCTGATAAAATCAACCCCCTCACCAAACTGCTTCGGAAAGATCAGAAGTGGGTTTGGGATTCGGACCAAGAGGAAGCATTTAACTGCCTGAAGGAAATTCTCAGTCATGCTCCCATCTTGGCCAGACCAGATTTTGACTTACCTTTTACGCTACAAACAGACGCCAGCCAAGTAGGCGTTGGCGCAGTATTGAGTCAGGTGCAATCTGGACAAGAGCTTACGCCAGTAGAAGTCTCACTGCGTGTGAACGCAAATACTCGGTGACAGAGAAAGAATGTTTGGCGGTTGTATGGGCCATCAAGAAATTTCGGCCTTATCTGGAAGGCTATGAATTCACGGTCGTCACTGATCATAACTGTTTACGCTATCTACATAACCTAAAAGACCCAACTGGTCGATTAGCCAGATGGACGTTAGAACTTCAAGGATATAACTTTGAAGTTGTGTATCGTAAGGGAGCATATCATCATGTCCCTGATGCTTTATCTAGAATACCTAGTACTCAGTGTCCTTCCATAACAGAAAATAAAGACCTCCGGGAGATATGGTATGCCACTAAATTTGATCAAGTCAGGAAATGTCCATCTCTCTATCCTGACTGGAAAATTGATCAAGGAAAACTGTATTTCTATATTCCTTATGAAATAAAACGGTCCATAGGGGATACGGTGGACGCTTGGAAGCAAGTAGTACCTCCCTCTGAACGCCAGGAAATTATCTCTGCCTCTCACGATAGGCCGGAGTCAGCACATTTAGGTATAGACAAAACGGTAGCCCGAATAAAGAACGTGTACTTCTGGCCTCGATTATATCAAGACGTGGCAGAATATGTGGAATCCTGCAAGATATGTCAAATGCATAAACCGGAGCAGCGTGCTCCAGTGGGAATTATGAACCTTCAACCACCCCCTCGTCCTTGCTCCGACATTATTGGTCCTCTACCTCGTTCGAGCCAAAACAATTCCTACATCCTTGTCTTCCAAGATACCTTCTCCAAGTGGACGGAATTGATTCCTATAAGATCCGCTAATGCAGCTACAGTTATAAAGTTTTTCAAGAAAGCTGTAATTTTTCGCTGGGGAACTCCTTATATCCATCGCCTTATGTTAGATTTATCCAAAGCTTTCGGTATTACCTATTCCCGCACTCCACCTTATTGGCCACAAGCTAACCCGGTGGAAAGAGTCAACCGGGTAATAAAGACGATGATTTCGACTTATGTGGGTTCCAATCATAAATCATGGGACACTTATTTATCTGAGTTTATGTTTGCCCTAAATACAAGCGTGTATTCTTCAATAGGTTGTACTCCCAGCCTGGCGCCCAACTATCTCAATATCAGAGAAATTTTCAAAATAACCGGAACTTGGTTATAACATCAATTGGTCTATCGAGCAGTGGGCTAATGTATTGTTTACTGACTAGTCCCGATTTGCCCTTAAGGGCTCCAGACGGCCGTGAACGAGTGTGGAGGAGAAGAGGTCAGAGATTTGCACAATGCAATTTTGTTCTCACTAGGCCTTTCCAACGAGGCTATCTGATGGCTTGGGCAGGTAACAGTTTAGAAAAGCGTACGGAGTTAGTGATGGTTCGTGGAGGTTCCATGACTGCTGCTCGGTATTTGGCGGATATTCTGCAAGTACATGTGGTTCCTATCATGCTGGAGATAGGTGAGGAGTTTGCGCTAATGCACGATAACGGTCGTCCACACACAGCCCACATGCTGCAGGCCTTTCTTAATAACCATAATACTGACTTCTTAAACTGGTCCGTTCCCCTGACTTAAATCCCATAGAGCATTTCTGTGATATGCTTGGAAGATGGATAAGAGATCGGAGAGACCTTCCTGGAACGCTTCAGGAACTAGAAAGGGCACTTCAAGACGAATGGGCTCTAATGTTACAAAACGAAATTTCCCGTTTGATTCAGAGCTTTGCCGAGACGCCTAGAAGCTGTGTGATAAAGCCAAGAGAAGGTAATACTCGGTCTTAGCACCATCCCACTAAAAAATAATGTAAAATTAAAAAAAAATAAACAGGTAAATAAAATTTTCCAGATTCACTTTTTTTTAATTAATTATTTTAAATTTCCTATATAATCCTATTTATTTGTTTTATTTTTGAAAATCAGTTAACCTATAAACTTTATGAAGAGATAGAAATTATTTAAAAAAATTTGAAAACTGTACCTAGAAATAGTAAAATTTTCAAGTGGCCGGATATTTTTCCCGGTGCACCTGCTTATAAGTGAATCTGAACTGAATATTATGCACTCTGAATAATCTGATGCATCATCTAGAAATGTAAGCTAAAAGCGTTATTTTGAATGACACCTTATGAATCATACACTTTATGATGACATATATTGACTTGAACAGATTGAAATCGTAACCCATAATGGAACAACGATGTATTTCACTTAATTTATCTGTATAATATAAACTTTATTGATAGAAAACTGCATTGTGGAAGGTAAAGTCCATGGGGCTACAAATGTATTGGAATTCTGGGTCAGTATGGCACATTTCGCTTTCTGCAGAATTTACGCGATCATATTAAATATTCTATTATAAAAAACAATAAATAAATGTATTAATGAAAAGGATGTATTGTAATCGTGTCAAATTTTCTATATCGAGTTTTCACCGGAAATATCCGTTTTGAGGTCCCCTGAGACCAAAAAAGTTGTTTTTAGCAAATGGTCTGTGTGTGTGTGTGTGTGTGTGTGTATGAACAGCAAAGCTCAAAAACAAAAAACCGTAGAAAGTTGAAACTTGATATTCCGTTTAGGTATCACCATGGATCTGACAGTACGTTATCTGTCAAAATTCCTCAACTCGAAGTACCACTTTACTAGTTGGTTTTTTTATTTTTTTTGCAATTTTCTTCAAACTTGCTGTAACAACTACACATACAAAGAACTACATTTATTTGTAACATTTCTCTGGGAAAATTAATTTAAGGGCAGTTATGGGGGAGTGGTGGGGCTAGGTTTCCATCTAAAGTGCTATTTCAGTTTATTAGACAATTCTGTCATCTAAATAATGTTAGTTAGAATTAAATATGTTGTTGAAATTCTGAGTTTCAAAAAAAGCGGATAATCGAAAGTGCGTTTACTTACCACATTACTAATTTTTTTTTCACTTTTTCGCGATTTTCTCAAAAATGGCTCCGACGATTTTCTTGAAACATCGTATATAAACTAAACATACAAAGATCTACAACTTAAATTTCTCTGGGAAAATTCATTTAAGGGCACTTTTTGGGTAGGGGTGCGGTTAAGTTTTTCCTCCAAAGTGCTATCATAGTTGATTATACAATTCTACCATCCAAACAAAATAAATTAGAAATAAATAGATGGCCAAAAATTCCAGGATTCAAGAAAATTAGTAAACCGGAAGTGCGCTTTTACTGAACATTTTGTTTCAGTTTTCGACGAATTTCATTAAATTTGGTACACAAACTATAAAACTTGTCAATTATAATTTTGAGAACTGGTGTAAGAGAAAGTTGTGTGAGTGTTTCACACCAGTTTTTTTTATTTTTGTTTTTTAGAAAATTGTCTATGTGTATCTGAAGGAGCATAGCTGTGTGTGTGTGTGCGTGTTGTATGTGCAGGAGCATAGCTGTGGTGTGTGTGTGTGTGTGTATGTGATGAGCCATAGCTTTGATGTGGTGTGTGTGTGTATGTTAAGGAGCATATCTGTGTGGTGTGTGGTGTATGTGACAGATCATATCTGTGTGTGTGTGTGTGTGATGTGTGTGTATGTGAAGAGCATAGCTGTGAGTGTGGTGTGGTGTGTAATGTGAAGGGAGGGTGCTCTGTATCTTTGGGTGTGGTGTGTGGTATGTGAAGTAGCATATCCTGTGTGTGTGTGTGTGTGTGTGTGTGTGTGTGTGTGTGTGTGTGAAGGAAGCATAGCGTGTGTGGGGTGTGTTGTATCTGAAGGAGCATAGCTGTGTGTGTGTGCGTGTGTGTATGTGAAGGAGCATAGCTGTGTGTGTGTGTGTGTGTGTGTGTGTGTATGTGTATGTGAAGGGGCTCAAAACGAAAAAATCGCAGAAAGTTGAAACTTGATATTCCTGTTTAGTTATCACTATGGGATCCGATAGTAGGTCATCTGTCAAAATTCCCCGCCCGAAAATACCACGTTACTAAATGGTTCAATATATTTATATATAAATATATACATATATATAAAGCTACAACTTGTATTTGAAACATTTCTTCTGGTAAAGACATTTAAGGGGGCTTTTAGGGGACAAGTGTGGGTTATATTTCCCTCTAAGTCCTAGTACATAATTATTAACAATTCTACCATCTAAACAAAATTAATTAGAAATAAATAGAATACAATATAATAATTTATTTCTACGTATAAAGAAATACAACTACATGTCGCAGGAAGTTTGAATTAATTCAATATAGAATGTTACATTTATAATACATAAAAAAGAACAGAAAAACTAATAACTATCTCCGAGAAATAAAAATCTGGAGTGAAACATAACCCCACCCCACATCCAAAAAACCTCGTTAAATGAGCTCACCCGCAGAAATATTACAAATAAAAGTTGTAGCTCTTTATATATGTGTAATTCACATACTTAGTTTAAAGAAAATCGTTGGAGCCGTTTTAGAGAAAATAGCAGAACGTTGATAAATACTTTTCAGTAAAAACGCAATTCCTGTCATCTGATTTTCTTCAAACTCAGTAATTTCAAGAACATACTCGTACATTTAATTCTAATTAATATTATTTAGATGTCAGAATTCAGTAATAAACGGAAATAGCACTTTAGAGGACGTTCAAGGTAACGAAGAGGCCGCCAGGCAGGCAAAGCAGGGCTCCTCACGACATTGATGCCTTTCTGCGGCATCTCGTACAGAACTGCCTGTGGGAGCCACTGAAAACTGGCTAACACAAAAACTTTATATTGAAGAAATACTGCGTGAGGATGTACTTGAAGAGGCCCACAAAGATGGGCACAACTATCTCCTCGGCAGAACAAAAGTGGAGCTAAGGAGGATTACTGCCCTAGTTTTACAGCGTATTGCTTTCTAAGAAAGCACCTACATAATATGTGTCTCTTTGCGGACTCACTGTGCAGGAAATGCGGCCAAAAAGGATGAGACATCGTTTCACCTTCTTGAAGTGTGCGTACATTAATATGCTCGCAGAGGATTTCTGAAATTTGGCGCCCACAATGTGGAGCCGAAATGTGGAATCCGAAATCAGACATTTTCCGTGATAGCCTAGTTCATTTTGTGGTCATCGACCGGTTTCGGGCGTAGCATCTTCAGGATGCGTTTGTCAGACAGTGTGATAACCCAGACTAGCACAGAGCAAATTCAGTTTACACACTCTATAAGTCCGAAACCGGTCGATGACCACAAAATGAACCAGGCTATCACGGAAAATGTCTCTGATGCTTTCCTGCTCTGCGGAACCAAACACAACAACAACTATGGAATAAGAAATGTCACTCCCCATTTCGGCGTTTTTTTTTAATGTACAAGATAGGTGAGGCCGGTATTACGGGGTACACAAGGCCCAGCACTTGCCTGAGTACTGAACCTCCTTGGAGGCCCCGAGTTTTAGATTAGAGATTAGAAATAAATAGAGTGCCAAAAATTCTGAGCTTCAAAAAAAAAAATTAGTAAACCGGAAGTGTGATTTTGCTGAACAGTTTTTGCGATATTCTCCATAAAAATTCCCGGACGAATTTCATTATTTTGGTATACTAACGTAAACTGCATAAATGAATGATGTGTGAGTGTTTTACTGATGCCTCTTACAGTAAATAGTTGCGGTTGATGTGTGCTCGGGTGTTATAACCTTAGCATAAGATAACAGTTGTGTATAATATATTAGGCAGGCAATTGTTGGTTTGCCAAAATAGCACCCACTTGTCTAATTTCTACCACCCCTCTCTGGCACTCTTTCTGTTTCCTTTTAGCAAAAGCAACTCTACATAATTCATTACTTTTAAATTTCTATCCAAAGTTGTGTTCTGATGGGGAATAACCCAGAGGCGGGCCACAAGAAACAACGTGTTGAAAGTGGCGCCTCCCTTGCAGCTCTACTAGTTATAACCCTACATTACCTCCCCCATTCACCGGTTGCAAGCAACTACGCGGCTTCATTCCACCATCCAATGTACACCAACTTCTTTGCAACTTACAACCATTCTTTTTCTCTCTTCCTTAAACAGTTTGGCCAGAAATATCTCTTTAAGTCTGCATGTTTCTATTATTTTTTTTTTCTTTTTTTCCTCTCATTTTTTTTTACTTTCTCTTACTCCTAGTAAGAGGGGGTATTGCGATCATGTCAAATCTTTGAAGTTTTTCACCGGAAATACATGTTTGGAAATCCCCTGAGTACAAAGGTAAACTTGGTATTCCGTTTTGGTACTACGCATCTGACACGAAGCTGGTAAAATCCATGATTATATTTTTTTTTGTACATTTGATTACCTTCAAATCATGCGTAATCCCAGAAAACAAGCAGAATTTATAAATTTTATACTGGAATTATCGATCTTAATAAGGGGAGAACAGGTATTCACCTTAATTTAATCCGATGGCCCTGTCGGGGTTAATTTTTAAATTATTATTCAATATCCAATTAAAGATAGCATTGGCTTCAGTGTTTGTATCATGAGCTGCAGCCTGAATATTCTTACCACAAAAAACTGGATCATCTATCATCTGCTGGAAAACTATCATGTGCAAAAAAGATTAATTGTCCTAGACTTATAACTAGGTGGATCATGAATATATAAAATAAATAAGAGAGGTCTCAAAGAAAGATCATTGAGGAACACCAAAGGGACAAGGTAATGCCGACGACAAGAATCCTTTAATGCAGTTGATTTTGGCATCATAACCAATTATAAATGCCACTTGCTGATGAACCCATAGTTACGACGTGATCAGGTCAGAACACATATCCCTTATCCCCAAATTCTACAATTTTTCAACTAGCCAATGCCTTTGCAATCAAATGCCTTAGTAAGATCGTAAAAGATTGAAAAATCTTTTCCCAAATTATTAATGGATTCATATGTTCCTTTCATATAGTAATACATAACACATTAGAAGCACTGTTACAATTCCGGCCACGTGGCTTGGAGGCCCTAAGGACGGCCTACAGATTGACTAGCACTCAGCCTGCAACTCGGCTGATAAATCGTAGCATAGACACATGGCTATCACCTCCGATTGTACACTGTGATTGGCTAATTTATTCATAGCTAATTATTTCTATGAAAAATCTAGTTTAGAAATTTTTTTTAACTAATTTTCCCTCCTTAGGTATTTTTATAAATTATCAAACTGTGCAGTACAAATGTAAAAAAAAAAAATGCAAAAAAAGCAAGGTATTTGATAACATAATATTTACATTAACATAATGTTTTATATCATTAATGTGAGCTATAGACAAAAAAAATCAGAAATTTCATTGCATTTCATTGCAAAGAAGGCAAAAGATAATTATGCACAACTGCAAGATGCAGTGTAAGTCTGCCATTTTATATTTGGCCGTATATACTAATGGAACAAAATAAAATTGATGTTAAACACCCACAGAAATTCATAATTTTCAGTTAAAATCTTATCTTAGACTTGGAGTTTTTATCTTTTCATTGTAGTGTTCTTAATTTTATGTAGATAGCGCAGTCCACAAAGTATTACAGGATACTAAATAGATGGAAATTTACGCAAGAGCAAATTCAATCAAAATTAAGTTTCTCGCAAAAAAAAAGGGGGAACTCGAACAGATCTGTTTTAGATGGCATCATGCGGACAGGACAGTGCTTTTTAAACGGTCTGTCAGAATCAGAAAATTATTTGCCTTAGGCTTACCTTTAGGAAAAAAAAATAAGCTTCCTAAAACGTCAGCACATTGTGATTTTTCCCCACCTTTTGAAAAGCAAAAATTGTATTAAAATTAAATTAGTTTTTGGGGAAAACTGTACCTCCAAAAATAAAAAAATTAAAATCTAAACTCAGTGGCTAAAGTTTTACTTTTTCTCACTAGTGAGTTACACACTACTTTAGAATTAGAATTAGAATGACACAGGGGGGGACTCGAACCCGAGCACTGTCAGCCGACCCATTGAGGCTTATGTGCCAAACCCTCAACGCCTAGTAGAGGAAGCCTCCCCTCTTCATGAGGTCTAGAACCTTCCCCACTAGTCCTTCTTGAAGTACGATTTCCTCCAGTCTCAACCTGCCTAAGATTTCGTACCGCAATCTGCAGATTGCAACGCAATCAAACAACAGGTGAGAGGCTGTCTCCTCCTCCTACTGACACAATCTACACAAGGGCTCCGAATCAAATAATGCCACCTTGTGCAGATGTTTCTTGAACCTACCGTGCCCTGTAAACAGGCCCGTTATCAGACAGATCTGATACCTGCTTAGACCCAGGGTCTCTCTGGTTCTTCTTCTGCACAAACATTTTGCAATGTTTTGCCCCAGTCTTAGCCTGCAGTGACGATTATGTTCTCTCCGAGTCCATTCTCTCAGAGTCGCCCTCGCCATACTTCTGGCTATTCCCAGAACAGACACTACTTTCTCTCACTAGTGTGTGAAAATAAGATCAAAACAAATCTCAGATACAGTGGTTTTGAGTTTATACCAAATGAAATACGGGGGGGGGAAGGGAGCCCCTCATACAAGTAAATTAAGAACCCATTCAATGCGAATGCAGCGAAAACTTCAATATTTCACTTTTAGAGAAAATGTTTTTACAACTCTCACTAGCGCTAGTGTGGGCAAATCTTGACTTGTGGTTTTAAATTTTTTTTTTAATATTATTGGCGCTCTGTTCTGAACTACAATGTAATCACTTCTAATAAAGGTATTAATAAAAATTTTTCTTTATAAACGCTTTTACGGTGATAACACAAATTGTAAATGATGTCACGACTGCTATTATTTCATTATGGCGTCGGTATGATAAATGAAAACATTGTGAATACAGGTGGTGTAAGGCCTGGCCTAGTAGTCCTTTATGCATGTATGTAAATATACAAATAAGTAAGATTTGGTTTAAAACATCTTTAAATTAACAATTCCCTATTGATTCAAAGCGGAGCAAATATCTCAGATCTTAATTAGGCAACTTTGTATGGATGCTGGTTTTGTTCGTGACAATAAATGTATCACTTCTATATACAACTCGCATAAATAATGTAAATACAAACTGATTAATAATATTATTAATTATTATAATTTCAATACAGTTGTGTGTGTGTGTGTGTGTGTGTGTAAACAAAATACCTGAGTTATAAAAACTCCAAGGCTGCTCACACTTGGTATTCCATTTAGGTAATACCTAAATCTTACAAGAAGATTTCAATTCAGCAATCACAAATACAACTTTAATGCATTTTTTTTTTTTTTTTTTTAGTTTTTCCCAATATTCTCCAAAAATTGATTCCAAAGATTTTCTGTAAATATCCCATAATTACATAAGTTGATTTTTTGGGGGCAGAAACAAGCATTCCTCTAAAATGTCATGTAATGTGTACAATGTATGGTTCTACCACCTATATGGATTCTTTTAGTGGATAGTGCACTGCCGGCGTCCGAACAGTGTTCTCTAGCTGCAGATACCGACAATGGCAGAACACTGGCCATTAGCGGACAATGAGCTATACAGGCTCTACGAAGAGAAAATTTAAAGGCAGCATTGCCTGAACTGTAGCCCGGGATCTAAACTAAGCTAATCTCTTCCAATCTTTTTTTGTATTTTGGGATGAGAGGGTACGGTAACATTAACTTAAAAAAAAAAACCTATGGCGCAACAGCCCTTGAAGGGCCTGTGGCTTGCCAGACGGCGATTTGAATAGGGGGGCGTATGGTAAGCACGCCACAGTTTCCACGCCTTTAGTTCCGGCCTTCGCTACCTACGGCTCTACTAACTGTAGCTTCCCATTTTTCATCACGATGCTGGGTCAACAGTGACTTTGCCCTCAAGGGAATCGAACCCTGAATTCAAGGCATGAAAGGTGAATGCGCTAGCCACTAGACCAACGCGTGGGGACAACATCAACTTAAAAGGTGTTTGTATCTGTTCGGGCAGTTGAACAGTGTTGAAGGCCGCTGAGTTCATGTGTCTTTACTTTCAGGTTGGTACTGGAATGTTCTAAGACTGGAAGAGCTTTATTCTTTGAAGGATGTGCTTCTTCTTAGTCAGTTGACCTGGTCATAAAGGCATTTTTGGGAATGCGGAGGTGGATAGGTTTGTCAAATTAGGCGCCTCTCTTCCCTTCATTGATGCCAGAGCCTAAATACATATCTGTCAAATTTCCAGTCAGGGATAGTTTCACAGCTTTCATCCCTATAGATGAGCACAGTGAGTTGTCGACAATTGCTCATTATGTCGACATTAGTGAGACGTTGCTGTCTTTCACAGAACTTTCTCAGGCATCTGGTTGGATCTCTTCCTGGAAATTGTGGTTTAAGGAGACAACTCTACGTAATAGGGACTGAGACAGTGAAGGAAACACGAAAAACTCATCCAACTTAGGACAGATTGCTTGGGTTGTGACGAAATTAGGTTCAGGACCTTTGGTCGGAACAGGATGTTTGTGGAAGTAGCTTAGGCTATTTCCCTTTAAGGTTACTGTCCGATCTGTTCGGACTGCGGGGAATCTAAGATGGATTAGACCCGCATCTGGATATTTATCAAGAGACCCGGTCTCTTGGGATCAGTGAGGCTTTGGATAGCGTAGGGCTTGGTCCCTCCCCTCAGACAAACAATAATAATAATAATAATCTCTTCCAAATTTTGTAGAAAATCAGTAAACCGGAAGTACAAGTTCGCAGACCAGCCATACTACATCCTTAATTCAACGATTTTTTTCATTTGTTATAACTTGATATCAGCTCGCTCAAGTGTCACTTTACGGAATGCTTTTTGTTTTCAGTTTTTCGCTATTTTCTCGAACGATGTTTTGCTGCTCCAACGATATTCATTAAATTTGTATCTATCATCAATGAATCTATTCTGTTTATCTAATGAAGGCAGTATCGTACACCTGCGACGTGAGTAATCACAAGTTATTATTTTATTATTTATTTATTATTATTATACGAATTATTTTTAAATTAAATAATATTAATTGGAGTAAGTGAAGGTCGTGTGAGTGTTGCACGTCAGTTTTTGTTTTCTAGTCCAAATGAATACGCGAAGTCAACTATTCCATACTAGATCTTCTCTAATTACGATTAAATTTAATTGTCCAATCGCTTTCATTCCTTCCAAAATACTAATTATCAATTATTTGTTAAACTAGTGGTTGCTGGAGACGATACTTACAGACCCCCAAGCATCATCAAGACTTAAGTACTCGACTAAACTTTGCGTTCTAACTTCTGAATATCCGCCATTTTCTAATTTGCTTCTTCAACATGCACTTAATAATACCAACATACAAGGAAGAGATTATTATTTTCTCTTACTAGAGTGACAGAAAGTTTGGGGATCGTATCAAGTTTTCACCGAAAATAGATATTTTCGGGTCCTTTGAAGACGATAAATACAATTCTTTAGCTAATGTTCCATATAGAGGTATCTGTTCCTATGGTGGTGAACACATATCTAAAAAGTATCTGGTGTGAATGTGACTTCACTTGCAGATTGATACTAGGAATGTTCGAAACGGCTGGAAGAGCTTGGGTACCAGGCCGTACGGGAATCCACTCTCCCTTTCATTGGTCCAGAGAGTAGATAAAAAAGACCGATTCTAATTTACTTTTCTGCACAACATGGCGGCCGTCATAGAACTGGACAAGCACTTACGCCACGCCCACTTTCCCCCACCCCACTCCAACTGACCAATCATAGAACTGGACAAACACTTAGGCCACGCCCACTTTC
>JAAEAF010009809.1:0-24242 GCA_011037195.1 Triatoma infestans
GAGGCTACCCAGTATCACTATTACACGTCTACAATAAAATTAAATTACATTCTCATCATCTGTATACCCTTCTTCTATTTGAGGACTGAGTTAGGCGACAAGGATTTCTCCGAACAAATCACGATCACTGGCTTTGTTCACAGCATGAATCCAGACCCAATTTGCCTGCTTATCACATAGTATGCGTAAATCCCTTTGAACTCATCTGCTTTCCTTACTTACATATTAAAATTTACCAAGTATACTACCATCGTAAAATGTTCTTTCTTTATTAAATTCTTTCTTTTTTAAACATCGGGCGATATTCTTAAAAAAAAACAACAAAAAAAAGATCTACATTAAATTAGATGAAGGAAAGATTTATCTAAAATTAGAACTTCATAAGAAAGAAACATAAAAGTAAGTTTATCATATTTTAGCATGGAAAAATATAAAAATTCATTGCCCGATCATAAGACTTCCGGAAAATATTATGAAAAATGAGGTTTTTTGTTGTTTTTTTTAAACTGCAAGCGTTACTGATGGAGGGCAAATCTATTTTTATTCAAAACTTTACGCTATTTATTTTAATTTATTTAAATAAATTTCCGTTAGCGCCTTTATGTATGAAAGAACGTCAATAAAACAACATTTTTGTATTATTCATTCAAAACTCTATATTCATATTGCTTTAAATGAATATAAATCTCCAATTGGATTTAGAACAAATAAATAAGTCGCAAGAATTAAGTCATTACACATGGCTTGTAATTTTTTTCAAAATTTATTCAATTGCATAGACTACGGTGGGCATGTTCTGAGGATGCTAGGCGGACATGTACAAAGGATGTCAGAGGTTAGGATGCCGAAGAAAAGTATTAATTATAAGCCATTTGGAAAAAGAAGAGTGGATCGTCCGAGAGCAAGATGGTAGGACCAGGCTGGCAAGGAGGCAGCGAGTTTGTGTGCGCCGAGATGGTGGTTGAAGGCCATGGACAGAGACGAGTGCGGACAATTTCTATTGGAAGCCACAGCCCGCTCTGGACAGTAGTGCCGAGGATCAATGAATGAATTATAATTGGTCTCAGACAATCAAGCCGATTGAAAAGCTTTCACTACGTATGTGGTCAATTCAAAGCCGATATTGAACTCCCTAAGCATTATGCCACGATTAGGAAGGCAGGTTTCTCTCGTTCTTGTAGCGGAACATTCAGATACGATACGGCAAATCGTCTTGTCTGGAAGAATTAGATCTCATCGGCTTTTTTACAGTATTTCAACATCCATCATGAGAATATTATCTGGATTATCTACAACAGATCGCAAGGCGAGTAACCGATGGTCGGAGATAGGCGCAAAAGTTAACAATAGCTATTCGCCTAGATTTATAACAATTTAGGATTTATAGAAAATTTATTGATCAAGAATTTAAGTATGTCAAATAAGTTAGTGGAATTAAATAGTACAATATCATCTTCCACATTTCCCTGGACTTAAAATATTCTTAGAGGATAAGGACCTACAGTAACCCTTTAGGCTTGTTTTATATTAAAAAGTATTATCAGTCACTAGCAAAATAATATAAGTGTCTAACATCAGCAAAATCCAAGCAATGAAGAATAGGTATTATGAAAGAAGTTGAGGGTTCTGCTGCAAAAGAGAATAGCAGAGAGGCACAATCATGAAGCCAGATTACTGAAAGTCACTTTTGAAGCAATGGCATGTGGGAGAGAAAGGCCGAAGTAAGAGGATCCAGGAAGGATTGTACTAGCGGAGAAGTTAGTGGATAGCCCTGGAAACCTTTAAATCCCATGAGGCAACTTAGATTGTATAATAGCTCAAGGTTAGGAAAAGAAGAACAGTAACATAGCTGGTAAAAGTTTCTAAAAGACCATAGATGTTGATGCGCCTTAAATAAAATAAAAAAAACAGTAAGTTTCTGATAGCAAGAATTGTCAAATTAACTTAAGTGTAAATATAAATTGTACCAAACTTAAGTCGTAACACTCAGCTACTCTCTTTTGAAAATTAACAATAACAAGATATGTAATAAGTATAATAAATTTTGTAAGTAAAGTATAAGTAATATGAAAATAGTATGTTAGATAAATGACCACTGGCACGCCATCATTTCGCTGATGAATGCTTTTATGTTCAAGATGAATTAACTACATAACTCGTAAGGCAAACAGTGACAAATGTATAGAGATTTATCAAATATAAGAGTTAATAACCTAATATCTACTTAATGTAATTTTGTAAAAAAAAAAAAAAATTAAAGAGAGAGAGAGAAAGAGGAGGAGAATGTGGTCTGATTTTGCCAGAAAGGTCATAGGATAATATGTAAAACACAATCTGACGAAAAAAATGGAAATGGACAAAAAGAGATATAGTTTTTCCCATGCAATGTATGTGTTGTATGAGAATAACTAAGAAACCTTTGAGATAAGAGAAAGAGAAAGTAATTATCACTTTCGGGAAATGTTGTTCACTTTCGTCAATATAATGCTTCAATGCTGTTGTTAAGTCTTATTTGTCACAACTTGTAGATCTTAAACCATTCAACTATAGATGTTTTTCATTAAAAAAAAGAAACTAAAACTGTAATTGCGGAATCGATTTCATCATCCGAATGAAATTGTCAACTCTACAACCATTTTTTGAACAAAATGAAGCATGGTTAAATCAGGAAAGTAAGAAGAAGTACTAAGGTGTTTAGTCTAAGAGGATATGGATTAATGGAATTTTTTATATCGTGTTTTTGCTATTTCTCTTACATATGTCATTTCAAGATCCGTATCAGAAATTGGAAGCCGAGTTTACCCGTAATGCAGTTACTTGCATGCAGTTACTTGGGGAGTAGCGAGCCCATGGGTTACCGCAGCTCAGTATTCCATTCACTTCGTCAGAACAGTACACAATACACTTAAACTCATACACTCTTCTCTTTACAGGCAAGGAAAAACAAGTACACAAACTAGGATCTCGTTTCTACTTAACTGGTGTAAGTCAAAGGAGGAAAAAAGGATTAACTCAGTGGTAGAGGCTGGACTGCAACGCGGACTGGTCCAGGTTTGAATGGAAGATGTGCTGCCTTTAGATTTTTTTTCTATCGCTAGGAGCCACTACAACTCACTGTCCAGTGATGGGCAGTGTTGTCTGTAGCTAGAGAACACTGCTTGGAGGCCGGCAATACACTGAAAAGGCTCCGGGAGGCACATTAGTTCTTACAGGTCGCAGTGCAATAATCCTGAACATTTACAGTCTACCTCATAGTTCAATCGTGGTTCTGTAATCTGTACAATATTTGGTCTGCAAATTAAGTTCCTGTATTTTAAGTCTGGTATGTGGGTTATATGCCCAATCTTTTGTCAATAAACGGACGCATAAACGGACGATTTCGACTGAAGGGAATGGAATGTTACTCTGGTGGAAGAGTAACTCTTCTAAGTTAAACATTAATTGTAGGCGGTTTTTTTTATTTAATTTTTTCATCCACAATTTGAACTTCTGTTTAAGCGAGCGTAGGTGGGGCTGAGAGATTCTGTTGATGATGCAGGATCTCGGTGGTTTTAGATAATTGCTGTGTTATCAGTATAAGTGGACAGAGAAGTGTCTGAGGATGCGTTGATATGTCTCTGTGTAAACTGCGCATAATGTAAAATGTGTATGTAAATATTATACTTTCTTGTGGCAGCTTCCATCAGATGAAAAGAACAGAATCAGGAGCCAGTGATCACTTGGGAGTGGAACTTTTGGATTAATAGGAACTTTAGAATAAGCGAATATGTGTAATGGTGATTGGATTGATTTGTTGTAATAAAAATGAAGACAATAACAGAACACACCTATATAGAGTATAGAGTATCGATAGTTAGTTAGAACTCTTTTTTGTTCTAACTAACGGTCGATTTGATTAGTTAGTTTCGCTTGCTTGAAATGAACTTTTTGCCTCTTAAAAGGGCTACTAATAGAGTGCTAGCGAAGATAGTTGATTACTTCTTGGAAGTGGATGCTGTCATAACTCCTTGAGAGTTATGTGGAAGTCCCTTCGATGATTATTAGTGGGCTTTTGACTGTTTCCTGATTTCTTGATTGCTTCTTTGAAGTTTACTTTTATACCCTGAAATTTTCAGACTTATATAATGATTTTTGTCAACTTTTGACAGGGCCAGACCTAGCTCTACAGGGAAACTTTGATTTTGTAAGTTGTAACCCATTCGTCCTTACCATAAAGATGGGCGTAACTTGTTAGAAGTGTGCTGTAATATATAGCAGCGATGAAGTGACTTTAGCAACGTGAAATTCAGCGCTTGTTCTTGTTAATTTCCTCAACAGAGGCGTATTTTACTCTATTAGATAAGTCAAGAGTAGGATGTCCTTGGGTTTTCAGAGAAGTCCAAGACGCCAGACACGATTGCATGCTTATACCATATCGAAAAAAATTCACCGTGATATGTATCTAGAATTCGAAATGGACAAATAAAGGCGTTATTTTTCTCAAAAGATATTAACTATATAATAATTTTTTTTACACAAATACTTATTAATTTTATGATTTAGCAAATTAACATATAAATTCTGTAACCAATTTTATTGAATATGTTAACTTTAAGGAACCCCTTTGAAACTTTTATATTGTGTTAGAAAATTATGATATATGAATTTTTAGGTAATAATAAATCATATAAAAAGCTGAAGAAGTTGTAGAAAAAGAAAGCTGAAGAAGTTGTAGAAAAAGAAGGTTTCTGGGCCACTTTTTTTTTTCTCCCCATTCTCTTTCTTAATATATTAAAAGCAGTATATGCAGAAGTTGGAGTTACACTCCAGTACATATAGTATTCAACCAACACACCCACACAAGGGAATGTTCAGAGAAAAATTCTGAATACAAAACTCTTTCTTCTTCTACATCTTCTTGCTGCCACTGTTCTTTCTCATTTTCTTTTCTTTCTTTTTATTTTTTTTTTTTTTTTATTTCCCAATGGCTGCTTTCATACGTCTCTCTACTGCTAGGGCGCCTCCTTCAACCGTTACTACACATTTCTGACACACAATGCCATAGACATCACTGGAAGATGCCCTTTAGTTTCTACTATGCTTCGTAGAACTTACATATACCAAATAGAAACCAGTTCAGAGCCATACTGTCCAGATAATATTTGCTGGCAAGCAAAGTAAATATATAATGAATGTTTACTCTTCTAGAAATACTAAATTTTTATAAAAATAAAAGATTGTCTCATTCATCTACTTAAACTTTCTACTATAAAATATTAGATAACTATGTTATTTTTAAGATGCTTATCTTTTTAAATACCCAACATATTTTTTTTTTTTTTTGTATTGTGATCGTGCCAAATTTATGAAACGGAAATATACGTTTTGAACAAAGAAAGTTTTTAGCGAATGGCCTATGTGTTTGTGTTAACAAAAGATCTCTAAAAAAAAAATTCATAGGAAACGAAATTTTCAATCAAAATCCATCCCCTGAAATGCGACATGAATGAGTATTCGATACATGAAGCAATGTTCAGTGGGCAAGCAATGGACTCCATTGTGTGGCCCCCAAACCAGATTGCCTAGTGACTTGCCTAGGTAGTGTGCCGTAGCATGTTTCAGATTGGCCACTGAACATGACTACTTGAACTAATCTATTAATTTATTTTCTTGAATATGTGAATGGGCTGCAATGTTGGATAGTATGTGTATTTTATATCCGTCGTAGCATGCATATTCATTTAATTCCTGACCGGTTTCGGATTTTCATCCATCGTCAGAGCAACTTGGTGAATTTGCTCTGACGATGGATGAAAATCCGAAACCGGTCAGGAACCAAATGAATATGCTTGCTACGACGGACAAAATACCAGAATCTATTTTCTCTTGGGGCAGGTTTTTAGCTGCTTTACTTGCTTTAGGGGGTTGTTTGTTATTGTTTGGTCGAATTGCTTTATTGTCTATTTAGCTTTCTTAGTGCAGATGCAGGTTGTTTGGAATAGTATAAATGTATTTATTGTGTGTCTTGCGTTGGTTTTATGTATAGATTTATAACAGTTTCTGGATATTTACGGCTTCTCTTGTTATTTCTGATCTATATTGTTATTTAGGTTTAGGTAGGTTAATGGGGATATTCCCCTCCTAGGGATCTCGAGTAGGGCGAGGGGCAGAGAGGGCATGCGCCACGCAAAATTTTGTTCACGCTCAGCTGGCTCTCCTTTTAGAGTGTTGGTACATGCGGGTGGAAATGAGACGAGCTCCAGCACCGCCTAGAAGTTATAACTTATATATATAAATAAAAAAACCGGTTGTTGATGCGCTCAGAAAAAGAAAACTAATAATAATAGAGTGCAATTAAAATGAACATACTGACAGCATTACCCATTGATACATCCTTTTTACTGGTGGCCTAATGGATGGCGCATATCTCCCTTTACTCTCTCCCCCCGTCGGCAAGCACGATGGTCAAGAGGGGAAGACAAAACGGGAGCAACCCCTGCTTACCACGCTCCGACCGCCTTTGGAAACAAAGACACCGATTTGGATGCTGAGTATGATTGGGGTGAACGCCTACCCAGCTCTAGAGGAAATGTTTGGAATGGAAAATTTGAGGGGCGCTAATGACCTTAGTAGTTGATGCGCCAAAAAAAAAAAAAATAGAGTGCAAAAACTTATATAGTTAAAATTTTGCTCACGAACAATTCACAAAACATAAAACCAAAAATAATGTTATATTTGGGAATGGAAGGGATATTAGTGGTAGCGTGCTGGACTAGTAACGCGGAGGAACCCGGGTTCGAGGCCAACAATGCTACCCTTAGATTTTTTTCTTCCTAGGAGCCTCCATAGCTCACTGCCCGGTGATGGACAATGTTGTTTGTAACAAGAGTACACTGTCCGGAGGTCGGCAGTGCACTGAGAAGACTTCGGACGTCAATGACCATAAATATTGACGCACCTTAAATTACAAAAAATAAAAAATAAGTAATCTTCTTAATCATCAATAACTTCACGTAATAAAACATGTTTAGACAAAATTGAACTTCTTTCCTAATGCAAATACAATGTTTTTACTTTCTTTTGTCACTATAAGGACAACTACTGCGATCGCGTCAAGTATTTAGAAATACAGTTTTCACTGGAAATATCTATTTGAGTCACCTATTAACAAGAAAAACATTTTTGGCCACTGAATATGACTATTTGAACAAACAGGTCCATAGAATTGGTGTGATTGATTCGCCCATTAGCTCATTGTGCCGGTTGGTAGAAATGGATGCGGACCACTTACTAACTTGTGCGGCGCTGCAGGACATGAGAAAAGGCCTACAAGAATCGTCTCTGCCAAGAACCAAGCCACACTGTACTGGGCTGCGAGGAGTAGAATAGCCGAGAAGGCCAACGACGAGGTCGTTGGATAAAAAAAAAAACTTTAGTGAGTGTTTATTTTTTCAGTTGATCGCGATTTTCCCAAAAATGGTTCCAACGATTTTCATTAAAGTTTGTATACAATCTAAACACACAAGTACCTTTATTTGTAATATTTTTCTAGGAATATTGGCTTTTTGGAAGTTCTGGGAGAACAATAACGTTCTAATAACCACTTTTTCGGATACAGTGGAACACAAAACAGATCATCTGCTGATTATTGATTTCCTATATTTGACACTATTATAATACTTCCATTTAGGGAAGAAAATAGCTAAGTGGTTAGTGTACTGGACTCCCACGCGGAGGACATAGGTTCGAGTCCAGCTGTGCTACCTTTAGATTTCTTTCTTCCTAGGAGCCTCTGCAGCTCACGGTCCGGTGATGGACAATGTTGTCTGCAGCAAGAGAACACTGTCCGGAGGCCGGCAGTGCACTGAGAAGTCTCCGGGCACTAGTGACCATAGATGTTGTCGCGCCTTAAATTAAAAAAAAAAAATACTTCCATTTAAACATAAAAAAAAGAAGTAAAAATGCATAGATTATTTCTAAGTTCTCAAATCTGTAAAATGTTCGAAATAAATATTTCATTTTTCCATAATATATTGTTATTTAGCTAAAAGTCATTAAAACCAGCAATCCCGGAATACATATATATATATTATATAATTGCATAAAAATTGGATCGTGCTAATCGTAGCATAATTATCAACGATTAAGTCTGGAAAGACCATGCTATATCATGACATTCTATTCAAGGAAATTTATGGTTGATCAAGAAATTGTCATGATCAAAAAAGATAGCTTTTAAGAAATCAAAGATTAATACAACTTGGAAGTTGTCTTGTTCTATGTTGTATTCTATGTTCTATGTTGTATTCTGTTGAAGAGTTTCTGTTTTCTTTTCTGTCATTAACAAAGTCATAAAGTAATATTTAAAAAAACAAAAATAATCTTTTTTTTAGCTATAATCATTATTTTTGCATTGATATCATATTTTATCTATTTTATCTGAATAGCCTTTATTGCTAAAACTTGAGCAGCCTGATAAGTTTAGCGAAAGAAATTGTTCCGCCAACAGCAATCACTAAATAAAATATAAGCACAATTGCTAACAATAAAAAACCTTTTAAATAATAAACAACTGCACACATTAATATGTAGGACTGATCCGTTTCCATAGTAACACATACAAAGACGTGTGATTAAACTGTAACTAAATTAGTAATGGCAAATTATACGTTCTTGAGTAACCAATTATAATAGGCCTTTAATAGCTACCAGCATATGATTAACCGAGTTGTGTAGTAATAATTAAAGTTATATTAGCATCTTCTATCTGTAACTACCGACCCGAAATAAATTATTCAATACATTCTTTTTTTCTTTTTTTTAATTATTGCAATGAAGTTGTATTTATATATTATATGAATCCTTTTAATAATATTAAAACAATTTGATATGAAATTAATCAAATGCTTTCTCAGATTTCAACCATTTTCACCGTAATAATTAATCAATTTTCATTAAAATTAAAAATTAATAAAATTTCATTACTAAATAATTTAATTGTTTTATTCGTATCAAATTGTTTTAATTAATATTATAAATTATTCTATGTACTTTGCCTCCAAAGGGTAAATGCATGCAGTTACTTGGGGAGGTTTTTTTTTGGGGGGGGGGGAATGCCTACGCACAAAATGTGGGGTTTGCACCCACTAACCCCCCCTCCCTCACAGGCACTTGTCCACCCCGGAACTGCTTATGGTACTACTTCGGGGTGATGCCTCGTAACTCCATTGCGGGCTGCCTCCGGCCTAGGTGGACCCCGTCCTCGGGAGGCCGAGGTGTCTACTCATTTCGCCTATCTTCATCCGTAGTCCCAACAATCCGCTCCGGCGAGCATGGCCCTCACCACCCTCTCCGGGGGAATCCTCCCGAATTCCGCTTCCAATCTCTGCCGTTCTCCTAAAATACCTAAAAAAATGTATTGAAAGCATCGTTTCTCTCTCCGTCTCCGTAGATGCACGGGTCTCCCACATTCCCCACTCTCCACAGGTACGCAGCAAAACAGCCGTGAGCTGTAAGAAATTGGGCGAGGAAGTAGTCGACCTCGCCATGCCGCCTACTTACCCATTCCGACAGACTGGGGATAAGCTTCGTGGTCCACCTACCGCGGTGCTCATTCTCCCAACGCTCCTGCCACCTATGCAGTGTGCCCCTCTAGCCCTCAGCCTGGCATCTGCTTCGACTGGCTCTCCCTTCCTCTTCCTGTCTCTCCCTGCCCTGAAGGTCTGTCGGGATCACCCCTGCGATCACTAGGACAGCCGGCTCAGATACCGTCCGGTACGCGCTGGCTATCCTAAACGCCACCCTCCTTTGTACCGCGGCCATACGTCTCCGGTGTCTCGCCTTTCTAAGAGCGCTAGCCCAAATCTCACATCAATACAGGAGGACGGCGTCTGCTGGCCCTCGGTCCTCCCACCTTCGCCATCAACCTGCTCAGACTCATAACCACTTCGCAGCTTTCTCCGAAGAGCGCCGCACCTGCTCCCAGAACGTCAGTTTTGCATCTAGATGCACCCTTAAGTAATTGACGGAGCTTTGAAGTTTCAGCGTTCTGTCGTCTATCCTCAGGTCCCAAGCACCTGGGAGCCGACGCCTGGTAAGCAGCATCACCTCTGTCTTGTCTGAGGCCAAGCTCAGACCATGTTTGTCTAGCCAGGCCGTTACGCGCCTCATCATCTGTCGGAGCCTAGTTTGCACCACCTCATGGTCCATAGCTATCACCACCGCGGCGATGTCGTCCCCATACCCCACCAAAAAAGATTCCTCCGGCATATCCATGCGCAAGATGCCGTCGTAGGCCACATTACATAGATCAGGTCCCAAAATAAAGCCCTTGGGTTACCATAGCTCAGTACTCCATGCATTTCGTACAGTACAGAACAGTACACAACACACAGTACATACACTCTATCCTTCATAGACAAGGACAAAAACACAGTAAACAAATTAGAGTCTCCATCTTTAGTTCATTGGCGTAAGCCAAGGGAGAAGGAAGGGATTAGCTCAGTGATGTCGAAGCATGGACTAGTTGGACGCAGAGGTCCCGGTTTTGAATTCAGCATGCTATCCCTTAGATTTTCTCTTCCTAGATGCCTCTACAGCTCACTGTCCGGTGATGGGCAGTGTTATTTGTAGCTAGAGAACATTGTTTGGAGATCGGCAGTGCACTGAGTAGGCACCGAGGGGCACAATAGATCTTTCAGGTCGCAGCGCAATAATCCCCTATATCAATCTAAAATCTAAAACCTAATTATTCTATAATTTAGATAAAGTGATTAAAATAAACTTTCACTCTAATTACGATAATAACAATAATCATATCAGACTAAGAAATGGAAGAATGAATGCCAATAGTGCGATAAAAGCCAGTAAGAAAAGAAAAAAAATATATAACTAATATAAAAACCATTATGTAAAAGTTGTGGTTGCAGTTATGTTTTGGTTACAACTTTTTCTAACATCTAAAACTCATAACAAAACTAGAGCGCAATATTCTCGTTGTATCTTACCCAGATACATGGCGGCGGGAAAGGCTACAAAAACGACAAAATAGACAACAAATAAAGTTTTTCATAACTTTTAAAAGAAAGTTTACTCTGACAAATTATTTACTAAACAAGTAGTATATCCCCACTTTGTTAAAGTAGATTTTCTTTCTATTCTGCCACTTATTTTAACATTATTATTTTCAGTAAATAAATTATGAAGATAAAATTATTTCACTTTCAACTTTAAGGATGTTTTTCTTTTTCCTTTTTTTTATAGACCCATTTTATAAAATAAGATTTTCATGTGTTTAAATTTATTTATTTTACAATACAATTCATATTTTGTTTGCTTATACTAGGTTATATTGCAGCCATTTTAGCAAAAATCTGAAAGACATTCACTTTTATTATAATTATTGCAAAAACAAAGTGGATAACGTTAACTAGATAACAAATCCTGGGATAATTAAATATTACGGAATTTGACTGACGCAAATAATGTAAACAGCTGTTTTTTACCTTCACGATCTATTACGCTATGACCCTTTGGTGGCCGTAGCCTGCCCTTAGCATTCCAAACCTAGGAGAACACCGCCTAAACACCTCCATCAGGTTAAGATCCCTAAGGAATCCTAATAACCTGGTAGGCTCTAGGGAGGGTATATTCCTGGAGGTATAAAGGAGTTTCCTCCGTCTCCACACAAAATTTGCATATGCTATCACTCTCTAAACCCAGCTTCGTCAGGCATCTACTGAGTCGAAAATGCCCCGTGAGGAAACCTTTAAAAATGCGGAATTTGTTCTTACTAAAACTGATGCCGACCTCCGATCACCGTTAGTTATAAAACTGCTGGGGCTAATTATTTTTATTACGGTTTACTTCAATAAATAAATTATCTCATAAAATAACAATTAAAAAGGTAATGATATTTTATAATTTCCAATTCCAAAGTCTTTTATTTATTTATTTATTTTTTTTTTTTTTTAAATAATGTACGCAAACAAAAATTTGTTTGCAAAGAGAGATTACTGTTGCCGGGATAATTTTAACTAGAAAACCCCTGCAAGTCTATTTCTCTCTAAAAAAAAGTCCTGTCATCTGGAAAGATTCTGGGGGAATATCTTCTAGAAAGCTGCTGGTGAATATTCAGACTTCCAATCTTTCTCATGTTTGTTCTTTCTCATGGAGTGCATAAACTGAATTTGCTCTGTGCAAGTCTTTGTTATCGCACTGTCTGACAAACGCATCCTGAAGATGGGCGAACGCCCGAAACCGGTCGATAACCACAAAATGAAGCAGGCTACCTCGAAAAATGTCTCTCATGCTTTCCAGCTCTGCGGAACCAAACACCACAACTTTCTCATGTTTATTGGAATCTTCTGCATCTCCCAAAAAAAAAATGTACATAATATTGTTATCGCGTTATAAGGCCAGCATCTTGTTCTCCTAGATCCTACAACTTAAGGGAATCTATAATATCTGAAGCTTAATACCGGATGCACCACTCCAGATCTTATCAATCTTATCTCTCCACAAATCTTATCATGCCTTTTTTCTGGAAGAATTCTCCAGAGCAGTACTCATTGATATCCTCCTCGTTTTGGAGCTCTTCCCTGCGAGACGACTGGTCCCATCCCATAAAAGGGTTCCGGCTCAATAAAGAGGGTTATTGCGCCAAGGAGTTGGCTATTTCATTACGTTCCGCGCCAGCATGACTTGGCATTGTATCTGCTCAGATCATTGAGTTTATCGAGGCATCTCAAATCATTTTCAACTGGTGACTATGAGCACAATGTTTAAATGATGGCCCGGCTGTTGGTTCATTATCTACTACTTCCTGTCGAAGTTGAACTGGCTGGATACATCTTACTATAGCGTGAATTTACGCCTGGAAGATACTGGAAATTTTGTCCGTAGGCTCCGAGCGTCTAGTTCTTGCATTATTTCTTCTAGTGTCAGGGTAATGAGACTGGCAACGCTGTGCATGAACCGATAACGCTGTTGGCTCCTCCTTCGCACGGCAGATAGATTGAATTGTGCCTTGACTCAGTACCAGTTTGAACTTGCTGCAGTTGCTCAACATGAGTGTTGAGAACGTCTGAAGTGAAGTTGTATTTGTCTAATGCGTTAAGTCGAACATGGACCAGCAAAAGTATGAGCAACGTTGTTTAACCATGGCAGCTATCTTTAGTAGAATATTACAAATCTGCATTTTATTTTATTTTTATTGCCAGATTATTAGATGTTTTTTAATTTAAATAAAGACAATAATAAATAACGATTTCTGTTTGGGCCTTTAAAAATGATATGGTGTTGCTAAGTCATTTTTACTTGTTTTATCCTGCTATTGGGGGACCCTATGTATGTTATTTCACTCCCATGATGCTATTTAATGTGTTCAGAAATAAAAATCATGATATATAAAAAAAAAATATGATATTAATGGCTGATTTTATTCCGAACAAAACAATCAAATAATTGAATTTCTTAAAAAGTAAATTTATGTTAATTATTAATCTGAACATTACAATTGTTCAGTTGTACTGAATTTAGTAATTAACAACGCCAACGACGAGATTGTTGCTATATTATCTTTTGGATTGATTTTTCCAGAGATGTTATTAGAAGATACGAGACGGTTAATTGGATTAGAGCACAGAAATAGAGGAAAAATACGGGTTCATGTGTAACATTTGAAGCAATATATTGGGGAAATTCTGTACGATATATCTTGTAATCTTTATAAATAGAGCAATAACATTTGAAAGGTTAAACACTGAAAGGAGAAATTTCTTCTTTTGCAAAGGTATTACGATTGGATAATTTCGATTTTATGAATCAAGATGGATTTTATTACTTTTGTATATATATATATAATTTTTGTTCGTCAGTTACAGTTACTGTGTGTAAGAGAGATCATATAACTTTTATTTACATTATAAATAAATAAATAAAAATTTTTTGAAAGTTACAAAGATTTAATAGCCGTCTGTCAGAATACGGCACACATCCAGAAATATAGTGGTAAAAACTGACCATAATAAAAATAAAAATAAAACATTCATAGTAAGCGTAAACATGATAAAAAAAAGTCAGAAAAAGAATGAAATAAAATATAAATGAAATTATAATTGCAATAAAAACTTTATAAACAACATAAATATTAACAGAACAATGTAGAGAGACTTTTTTGAAATTAAACTCATCAATTAAAAATTTTCACTAATTTAAACTTTCTTATATAAAAACTAATTAAGAATTTCAAATAGAATCCATTCTGGTAATTTATTACCTCCTGTACTCCCAGCATCTCCTGATTAGTTACTTGATTAGACCCGAGTATGATTTTTGTTCTACACCAGACTTGTACTTATTTTTCTTTTGGGGTAGATATGGCTCCAGAAGTATTTGGATAGTCTAAAACTTTGCCCCTTCCCTCGGACAAATCTAATAATAATTTTTTTTTTACAACAGCTGATTAATGAGACAATATCACTAAAATCAGTGCCTAAGGTTGTACTTTTAATCAATAAAGATTAATAAATAAAAAACAGTATGGCCACCATTGAATTAATAATTTTATTTGAATATTAATTATTACTATTGTATCATATTAAAATAATGTAGACAACCACTAAATTAAAGACGGGTTTAAACATTTTAAAATTAATTTAACAATAAATTAAATATCAGAAAACATAATAAAATTTTGCTCAACATTAACCTAATGTACTATAACCTTTTTGAAGGTACCTTCCTCTTTACAAAGGACAACGTTATGCTAGAAGTTACTATACATGATTTACCTTATTTTTATATCCTTTTTACTTTCACTTTCCAGTTTTCTTTATAAGGGAAAATATTCACCTATCGTGCCAGAATATCCAAACAGTGTTTTCACCGGAAATAGATATTTTGAGGTTACATAAAAAATGTGTTTTGTGTATGTGCATGTTTGTATGTCTGTTTGAAAAAAAATTTTTTTTTAATAAATGGACTACTTAGATGTGTTAACTTATTTCACATATATTATTTTATTCTAATATAATCGATCTCTTGGAATTCGGTGAAGAAATTGTTTTTAAAAGTATGACGTGTTATAAATAAAATAATAATAATAATAATTGTATTGTAAAATGTTTAAATATATTATGAGGGTCGTTCTAACAAGATAATATGTTTTAAACAATTAAATAAATAGGAGAAGACATGTTGGCGAAGCGGCTGCTAAAAGTAAAGTCAGACATCAGTGGATTTCTCCCACTGTTGATCATGCGCCTTACTCCCATTACTAGTAGGTAGAGTAGGAGACTAACGTTACATTCACGCGCTTGGATATGCTCTATTGTGGATCCTCTAAAATTATAGCACATCCTTCAGCTTCGCCCTCTTAATCAGACCTAGCTAAGCTGAAAGTGGCTCCATCAAGAAGCTCGTTGCTTCAGGATTTCTTGACCTCACAGTTGAACAAACCTTATCCTAATCAGACCGACGCACTCACTAAAGATGTGTACCGGGGTTGGTTTCTTCCTTGATCTTGCAGAATCGGCATAACGCGTTGGATTTGCTGTAATTGAGAAGCGTCCATTCATATTCCCCCTCTCGCAGACTACTTTTGCAGTAGGACGCTGTCCTATCTTATTATAGAACACGTTCTGACCTTTTTAAAAGTCGAAAGCTATGCACCGTGAACTAGTCTCATAATAAATTATATTTTGTATTTTATATATAAATTATTATTTATATAAATATCATTATATATACATATTTATATATAAATTATATTTTGTAATTTAAATTATATTTTGTTATTAATAATCTAACTTCACCTCCCTTCATTACTGTGCTGGGCGCCATGGGAGGGGAGGAGCCTTTCTATTCTCCCTTCAAACGAGCGTGGTGGGCCCTGCTCGTTCTTCCCTTCCTACTCATCACCTTTTTAATTGATAAAGGTAGAATTGACAAGAGAGTTTTGTCTCAACTGTCATAGAGACACAGTGCATAGCATATTTTATTATCTCCCGAAGTGTATCAACATCTAACACAGAGACAACAATCAAAATAAGTCTTACAAATATAATGTCCCTATGTGGATTAATTTTGGAAGGAACAAGATTTAATTATTGCAGGAAAACGTGATCAGAAAAAGTGTTACTCTTCTTACTATTACATTACATTTTTAGTATCGCTTGGGGATGGGAAGAGGATAAGATTTAATAGGATTTATCCTGCTACTATTATATTAAACATTTATAATTTGGCGGCTCTTGTCTGGGACGATTTGTCAAGAAAATATTTAAATTATTCGAAAGGTTTTTATTCTCCTTCTATTTATTTGACACATTACAGTATACATCATACATCGCAAATGGATTTAATGTTATAGTAAAGAGTGCAGATGTGCAGAATTTTTGACTTGAATATATTCTCTGTATTTAAACTTTTCGTATATTTTATATATTCATGTAAGTTAAAAATCACTTAGTTTGGTTGCAGAAACACATTAATATTCATAAAGTATTTTTACACTCTCGTTCAGTTGGCACACCCCCAGCGTTCGTACCTAATCTCGGGTATATGAAAAAAACATTACTTTTACCACTGTCTGATAACTAACTCAGATTTTTTTTTTTTTGCCATATTGAAAATGCAATAAAATTAAATAATTATTGTAGTGGTTGGTTCCGCAGAGCTGGAAAGGATCAGAGACATTTTCCGTGTTAGCCTGCTTCATTTTGTGGTCATCGACCGTTTTCGGGCGTTCGCCCATCTTTAGGATGCGTTTGTCAAACAGTGTGTGATACACAGACTTGCACAGAGCAAATTCAGTTTATACAATGACTGGTCTTTTAATTCTATTTAAAACTAAACTCTTAAACTAGGTCAAAGGGAGGTATGGTGAGGGTAACTGGGTGGGAAAGGAACACGTGTTTGGGTTGTTAAAGGGGCAAATTTTCCTTAAAATGGAAACAACATGTAGGGGTCTAAACAGAGTGGAACAGTGGATCTAAACAGAGTTTAAAAATTAGACCCCCACGTGTTGTTTCCATTTTAAGGAAAATTGGCCCCTTTAACAACCCAAACACATGTTTCAGTTTTAAATACAATTAAAAAGACTAGTCAGTGTATAAACTGAATTTGCTCTGAGCAAGCCTGTGTTATCATACTGTCTGACAAACGCATCCTGAAGATCGGCGAAAGCACGATACCGGTCGATGACCACAAAATGAAGCAGGCTCTCACGGAAAATGTCTCTGCTGAAAATAAAATTATTATTGATGGTTGAATGTACATTGCATAGATCGCATATCTAAATTGTGATTCGCTGTACTAGCTTGATTCTAGTTCTTCGCCTTGAATTGTATATGGTGTACAATATTGAAAAATTTATAATAAAGATGTTTGCTGACCGCCTCCGTTCAAGAAAGACTGATCAGTAATTGGACGTCTCCAGATTAGATAGCCTTTTCTATCTACAATAGTACCTTTCACCATAATATGACAAATGCCAGCGTTGTTCTATACAATCAACTTTGGTGCGTTATAAAAACACAATTTACATCTTGATTCATTTTAGTTAAAAGCCAGTTTTTTAACTTCAATTTTTTTTTTTTTTTTATAGTTGATAGAATTTAAATTCAGATGAAATTCCAGTACTATGAGGACGTTTTTTTTTTATGGTATTTATTGATTAAATCTTTTTAAAGTAAAAAAGTTTTTTTTAATCTTCAAATACCAGTAGTTAAAAAAAAAAAAAAATCTGGAAAATATTCTCTCTTGTCCATTTTATAAAATTTCAATAAACTAGGGTGGCCTTGCAATCTAGAACCCAGTGACTGTGAATTATTTCAGATAGTATGTAGAGGGGGTTAACAACATGCACAGCGATGGCCGGCAACAATATCTGTATGCTAATCTTTGGAATTTCATTAAGATAAAAGAATGAATGTAAAATAAGGTAACTACTATACACCATGTCGGCTACTATTAGTTGAAATATTTAATACTTTTACAACTTATCCAAACATGCGACAAAACTGATAACGGACTAATTCTTTTTAATGATAATTAACTTTAGTAGGTGAAAGATTAAAAGATCCATCTAGCTTTCCTCTGACAGTTGAGTTATTTACGAAGTTGCAATTGTCATTGTACTGTTTATCTTATAATCAAAAGCCATAAACATTCTTTTTTTGAGTTTTATTGCTGGACTTCTCCGGCACGATTGCAAATAAAAGTATATTTAGAATGAAAGAAAAAAACAAATTGACTTTCATTTGAAATCTCTAGAAAACCAAAAACAAAGAAAGAGTCGACAATAAGATAGAAGACAATTTTAAATTCTGGTATTGTTCACAATCGCATAAATTTTCAAGATTGACATTCATAGGAAATACATGTTCTAAGCAACCCTAATACAAAAAAAAAAACTGATTGTAGTAATATTATAAATTATGAAGAATGACAAAGTGTACGTACCTACTTATGTTGATTATGCTGTTAGAAAGTAAGCAAAGTGCCTACAAAGTTGAAAAATAATAAGTCTAATCAAAATTTAAATTTCGGAGATAGATCTAGTTCTTTATCTGTTTGATATCTTTGTCTCTTTATCTTTTCCAAGTTCAAATTCTTGGAATTTCTTGTTTTCCCAGAAGATTTGGAAAAGAAGGATGACGCATATCTTCCACACAAAAGGACTGGAAGAAAGTGGACATAACACATTGAAAGCATGTGTAAAAATTTAATCATATTAAAAAATAATGATTACAAGGATGGGATTAGCTCGATGGTAGCGCGCTAGACTACCATACCAGGAAATACCGAGTGCGAGTTAAGAAATGGTGCTGTGATGGATGCAAGAAATTATATCTATTTTAATTGAAGAAAAGTGAGAAAAATGCGAGGTTGTTAGCAAAAAGGGTAACCCAGGTAGAAGAAATACTGTTACAGGAAGAGTTCATGGACCTTGATAGCATTGTCTACCGCTTCTTCTCACAGGGAAAGATTTGAAATAACAATTAGAAAAGATTCCTTCAACATAGTCTGAGCTAGACATTCACCAGAAGATTACTTCAGGAATCAGTCATCTTAGAATCAGTGCAGTTCCACAATATAATAATAAGTTTATAATATCTTTGCAAATAACTTGTAGTTATTATTTCAATAGAATATATTTATTGTTAGCAGTGGTGACTACTTTCTTATTTCTGATACTTCTCTCTTAAACATATATACTTACAAGCCCCTTAACAAAACCGCTCAAGCCACACAAGCTACTACAAACATACAACAATCACATCACACCTAATACATTTCAGTGCCCTTAGATTTTCTCAGCCTTGGAGCCCGGGGGCAAGTAATGGCTCCTAGAGCCAATGATAACAGATGTTGATGTTAGTTTCTATACGCCATACAAGGCGTTCCGGGAGTTTGTTTAGGGGGCCTTGGCGTGCCGGTGTTCGTGGCAACTTGCTTTACATGCTTGCTTTACTTGCTTTATGGGTTTGTGTGTTATTGTTTTGTTGAATTGCTTTATTGCCTATTTAGCTATCTTAGTGCAGATGCAGGTTGTTTAGAATGTATTTATTGTGTGCCTGGTGTGGGTTTTATATATACACTTATAAAAGTTTCTGGATATTTAGGGCTTCTCTTGTTATTTCTGGTATATGTTGTTATTTAGGTTTAGGTAAGTTAAGGAGCATATTCCCCTCCTAGAAATTTCGAATACGGTGTGGAGATACAGAGGATAATGCGTCAAGCAAAATTTTTTCACGCTCAGCTGGCTCTCCTTTTAGGGTGTTGGTACGTGCGGACGAGAATGAGCGCGAGCTCCAGCACCGCCCAGAAGGTATGTTTATATATATATATATATTATTATTATTATTATTGCCTATCACGGGTGGGCTATACCCCGCCAACAGAGGCTTATTGTGCCATCCCCGATAACCTCTAGTAGTTGAACCCTCCCTCCCTAAGGAGTTTGAGGACTTTCACCACCAAATTTTTTTGAGCTACCATCTCCTCAGGTCGCAAAGTACCAAAGGTCTCATATCTCAATTTAGTTATTGCTACGCATTCAAATAGCAGGTGGCGGCCGGTTTCCTCCTCCTACTCCTGACATAAACTGCATAAGGGTTCCACGCTGATAAGCCTTACCTTGTGCAGATGCTTCCTGAACCTATATATTTGTATATAAACAAACAAACAAACAAAAAAAAACAGATTTTGGCGCGCCCCAAAAAAAGAATACAACTAATAATAATGGAGTGCAAAAAATCTTACATAGTTAAAAATCGTATGTCTTCATAAGTTCTCATGAAAATGAAAATGTCTACACTTAATCTTGCCTTAACCTTAGATGCCCTTAGATTTTTTTTTCTTCCTAGGAGCCTCCACAGCTCACTGCCCGGTGATGGAGAATGTTGTCCGGTAACAAGAGAAACCGGCAGTGCACTGAGAAGACTTCCGACGCCAATGACCATAGATATTGACGCGCCTTAAATTACAAAAAATAAAAAATTAGATTTTTTTTTTTTATCGATAACTTCACGTAATAAACCTTTTTTAGACAAAATTGAACTTCTTTCCTAATACAAATTAAATGTATTTTTACTTTTTATTGTTGCTGTAAGGAAAACTATTGCGATCCTGTCAAATTTTAGAAATAGAGATTTCACCGGAAATATCTGTTTAAGGTCTCACCTGTTAACGATAAAAAAAAAATTTAGCCATGGATTGGTGTGAACAAATTTTGGAAAATAAATACAAAACATTGCAGGAAACACAAACTTAATCTTCCATTTAGTTACGTACATGCAACTTTACTAAATGTTGTTTTCTTACAATTTTTCACTATTTTCCTCGAAAATAATTTTAATGAATTTCCTTAAATGTCGTATATAATAAATACCTAAGGGTATGTCCACACTTGTGCGCATTCCTTTTCCTCTTCCCTTTCAACTTGCGCTTCCTCTTTCCATTTCAACATGCGTTACGCATGCCTTTCGAGCATTCCTCTTGAGGCATTCAATTTGTTGTCCACACTTCATCCGTTCACTGTGCATTTTATCGATAGATTCAGAAGCGGCATTAGCTGTTTGTGCAGGTTACCTGTTTTTGAAAAGTGCACGAAAAAGAAAAAAACAGCGAGACCTCATCTTATGAAACCATTTGCAATAAGGGGTAGCACCTTGACCTTAATAAGGGGTAGCAAAAAAAACAAATTAATTACAGGCTATCGAGAGCAAGAAGAATCGTTAAAAACGCTTTTGGGTTGATAGCGCCAGCGTTCAGAATTTTTCGTAAGCCTATAGATATTACAGTTATTAGGACTATAGTTATGATATATTGTTAACTTGTCTTCTGCTTAATAATTTTCTCCGGGCGCAGCTGGATGCAGCAAGACAGTATTCACCTCCTGTAAGTTTTGATCACGAGGATGAAAGCACTGGTAAAGTTATTTAAGGTACATGGAGAGAAGTTACTTCCAGTGATAATGGTATGAGAGACCTCAACAACAAGTACCACGGGAACAAGCATCACTTCTTGCACTTTTGTTGGCATATAATTTTGAATTTACATTCCACAAAACTGTTTGAAGATTATTATCTTCTATAAAATCAAGTGTCTCTTGATTACCAGACATAATCAGAAATCTGGTGTAGGAGATATTATTAATTAATAATATTAGTTGAATAATATCAATTACTAATAAAATTATTATTAAAATAATAATTAAATAATGTTTAAAATTAATTACATAATATATATAACCTATAAAAATATCACACAACACGTAGCGAGATCCAACAAGACGCATAGAATGTTGAACGAAAATCCAAGTAGTTGGATTCACGTGCGCTGTGGTTGCGTCATGAAAATAAAGGCCCATTCAACTTCCATGAGATATGCAATAACGCATAGCTCTCGTTCATCACACCATGCGCTATGACGCATGCCTCTCTTGAAACAAAAGTTGTCTAACACTTTTTTATATGTCACATTTTTTTAAGAAAAAAATAGTTTTTGTTTTTTTGTAAGTTCTGGTGTATTTAAAGTTGTAAACTTAATTCTAAAGTGCTACCATAGTGGTCTACCACCATTATAATAACTAAAATACATTAGTAGCATCGTTATAATTCTAAATTTGAACAAAAGAAAGAAAAAACTTTACAGAAATGGTTTGTGATTTTGGGGGGGGGAGGGGCGAATTTTCTCATAAAGAGATGCAAAACTTTTTTTTTTTTAGACTTAGAATGAAAACCCCTCTAGAAATGTTATTGATTAAATTTGAAATCTTAGTTTCCGCTGTCTTCTGGACTACAATGTAATCATTTATCAAGTACCACCTTGCACATGGTTATTAACCCTCCAACCATCTCTATATATTTATGTTCGGGACAATTGTATAAAAAATTACAAATTTAATTAAACTTTGTCAATTTTTATAACTTTGTATTAACTGTAATAAAAGAAAGTAATAATTAACATTTCAAATTAAACTTTTATTAAAAGACTTTAATTAAAAAATAAAAAAAATCTGGTGTGAAACACTCACACAACTTTCTCTTACTCCAGTTCTCAAAATTATAATTGACAAGTTTAATGAAATTCGTCGAAAACTGAAAAAAACTGTCCGGTAAAAGCGCACTTCCGGTTTACTAATTTTCTTGAAACTCGGAATTTTAGCAATCTATTTATTTCTAATTAATTTTGTTTGGATGATAGAACTGTATAATCAACTGTGATAGCACTTTAGAGAAAAACATAACGCCACTCCTAAAAGTGCCCTTAAATGCATTTTCCCAGAAAAATGTTTTAAATAAAAGTTGTAGATCCTTGTATGTTTAGTGTCTATCAGAAGTTTTAAGAAAATCGACGGAGTCATTTTAGGGAAAATTGCAAAAAAATGAAAAAAACATTTAGGAAAGTGGTAAAGTAAAAACGCACTTCCGGTTATCCGATTTCTTTGAAACTCGGAATTTCAACAAAATATTCAATTCTAATTAACATTATTTAGATGATAGAATTTTTAATTAAATTCAAATAGCACTTTAAATGAAAACCTAACCTCACTCCTCCCCCATAACTGCCCTTAAATGTATTTTCCTAGAGAAACATTTTAAATAACAGTTATAGCTCTCTGTATGTGCAGTTGATATACTAAGTTAGAAGAAAATCGTCGGAGCCATTTTTGAGAAAAACGCAAAAAAGTAAAAAAATAAAACACTTGTGTAAAGTGGTACTTCCGGTTGAGTAATTTTGACAGATGACCCACTGTCAGATCCCATGATGATACCTAAACGGAATATCAAGTTTCAATTTTCTACGGTTTTTCGTTTTTGAGCTATGCTGTTCACATATACATATACACACACACACACACACACACACAGATCATTTGCTAAAAACCACTTTTTTGTACTCAGGGGACCTCAAAACGGATATTTCCGGTGAAAACTCGATCTCGAAAATTTGACACGATTACAATACTTCCTGTTACTAGGAGTAAGAGAAAGTAATTATAAAACACAACACGGGAAAATTTTCTTATGGCAAATCATAACAATTCTAAGTATGACAGAATTTTCATTAAACCAAGGAATTTTTTACGAAACTTTGTTTGGTTGCCCATTCAATAATAGATAATTACATTTAAATGCACATAGTGAGGATTATCTGTTGTTTTTTTCGGTTTTTCAGGCCCTGAATGCGGGCTACCTGAATTTGGGAAAGTTGGATAAAACAGGGTGGTCTGATAAAACAGGTTACCCATGTTTTCCCGCTTGGTATGTGCTGACATCTTCTTCTGAGTAGTATACTTTCTTCCCTGGTCGTTTAGCTACACTTTAGTGACCTTCAAGGTTGAAGCATGTGTCTTGTGCGTTAAAAAGTATTATTTCATGTGCTGCTGTTAAAATTTTTGCTTTTGAAGTTAGTGCTTGTAACAGAAGACAAGTTCATAAAGAGACAAAAGTAAGTATTGACTAACAAAACAATCTTTATGCTACAGTTATGCATGTTTTAGAAATATATTTATATCCCGCTATTTTTTTGTCAAAGCCACCATCTTTTTAAAATGTCGTAGTTGGAGAAAACGAGGTACCACCAAGTTGGACAAAACAGGGTAGTTCCACGTTTTATCCAACTGATTTAAAAGCAGCCTGGAATATTTTATTTTCTGTTATGGTGGTTGGTTCCGCAGAACTGGAAAGCGTCAGAGACATTTTCCGTGGTAGCCTGCTTTATTTTGTGGTCATCGACCGGTTTCGGGCGTT
>JAAEAF010009809.1:27659-55949 GCA_011037195.1 Triatoma infestans
CACTTGTTGGTTGTATATAATTATGTGGTGAGGTTATAAGGTTATGTTACTATGTGTGTGTGATTAATGACAAAATGGAATTATTATAAGTTATGATTAGACAATAAAAAAATAGTGTATAATAAATTTGTTTTCTGTTTTGCAGAATACTCCCTAACTAAATTTTAATATTGTTGTAAAGTATGATCAGTGTTTTATCAAGTTATTTTTATTAGGGGGACGATAAGTTATTTCAAGAGTATACTGTACTAATAAGAATAGATAAAGTTTGAAGAAAGGCGATGCAAAGTTTATGGACAGTCAAAAACCTTGTACAAGTAATAAATAGTACAACTTTAACCTTATATTATTATTATTATTATTCACAAAAGGGGAGGGAAGTAAACCCTACGCTATCCAAAGCCCCCTCGGGCCCATATAGCTACCCCTAAAGAATACCTACCACTGGGACTAGAATGAAAATCCAGGCCCAGGGTTTAACCATCTAAGTTTCACAACAGACCGAACAAATCGGACCAAAACCTTAAAAGGACACAGCTTAAGATCCTCTACCGACATCCTATTCCGGCCGAAGGTCCTAAACCTAATCTCCTCACAACCCAAACAATTCGTCATCAAATGCATGGGTGTTTCCTCCTCAGTTTCACAAACTCTACAAAAAGGGTCAGGCACAAGTCCCATTATATAGAGATGTCTCCTTAAACCACAATGCCCAGTGAGGAATCCAACCAGATACCTGAGGGAGGTCCGTGAAAGACATCGGACCCCACTACTCAAAGCTCCGTCCGGGCCCCCAATGAGCATTTTAGACTGCCGACAACCCACTGCACTCATCCATAAGGATGAGTGCTGCGAGGTCATCCACTTCTGAAAGCCCGACAAACATGTGCCAGAAGACACACCAACAGCAGGCTCTGGACCAATGAAAGGGAGAGAGGCACCTAATTTGGCAAACCTATCCACCTCCTCATTACCAAAAATTCCCATATGACCTGGAACCCAGACCAGAAGCACATCCTTTTTAACCTTATAACCTCCCCACATAATTATATACAACCAACAACTGTGATTAACAAGTAACAGAAACATTACGTTGAAGTGAACTCGCTACACGAACTTGGTGAATTTGCTCTGACGATGGATGAAAGTCCGAAACCGGTCAGGAAGGAAATAAATATGCATGCTACGACGGATAGAATACCAGATGTTATCCAGCATTGCGGATCCATCCACATATTCAAAAGTGTTAGACCTTTATATGCTATACTTCTAGTGTATACTAAAACGTGTGATAAATTGAAGAAAAAAATTGTTGAAGCAAAAATAAAAATTGTGGCAAGCTGAAAAAAAAAAATATTCAGCAATATGGCATTTTCCATTTCATTGGAATTTTCTCAGCAACATTCTATGTCGCATATGATGGTATATAAACGATATATCAAGTTTGAGCTACCTGACTGTTGGTTTTGAGTTTTTTTTTTTTTACACACACACACACACACAAACATTTAGGCAATAAAAAAAAATGTGCAACACTCACACTCTTATGCAGGTTGGTTAGTATATTAAATTTAATTGCAAGCTGCTGGTGATTCAATGGAGAAAATAGCAGGAAAATAAACTGTTCAATAAAACCACACTTCCGGTCAACCGATTTTTTTTAAACTCGGAATTGTGGCAACATAATTAATTCTAATTAATACTATATGATTAAAAGAATCGTATAACAAACTAGTATAGCACTTTAGAGGAAAATAAATCCCACCCTTTCTACTAAAAACTCAAAAACCAATAATTGTATAAAGTCAAACTTCCGGCGTAACCGTTTTTATTCAAATATGAAATTCTACCAATGCTATCTAGTGTGTGTATTAATATTATGGACGTCGAAAAACCAGATGTTACGTTGAAGTTTATAATTTAGAAAAAGCGTCACGCTCCGGAAACCCCCCCCCAAAATCGATTTTTCCCGAAAAAAGTTTCAAATAAAAGTTATTTTTTTTTTTTAATTTAAGGCGTCTCAACATCAGTGGTCATTTGCGCCCGGAGCCTTCTCAGCGCTCTGCCGGTCTTCGGACAGTGTTCTCCCGTTACAGATAACACTGTCCATTACCGGACAGTGAGCTGTAGGGGCTGCTAGGAAGAGAAAATCTAAGGGCAGCACGGCTGGATTCGAACCCGTGATCTCCGGGCTCGCGTTGCTAGTCCGGCGCGCTACCACTGAGCTAATCCCTTCCCTTCAAATAAAAGTGATAATATATTTATGTGTATAGATAGTGTATGAAGTTTAAAGGAAAATCTTTGTAGTCGTTTTCGAGAAAAATTATGAATAACTGAAAAAAAAAAGAAAATATATTCATTCAATTCGCACTGATGATTGAACTTCGTTCAATTCGTCCGAAATCTTCGTGTCTGATGAGGTGATAACACTAACTTTGAGCTTCCTCCAACTCAAATCCCATACAGACCATTCGCTATAAAACAATTTTGTTCGTTTTCTGGGGACCTCAAAATATGTATTCGTTCGTTTTCTGGGGAACTCAATTTCTAAAATCTGGCATGATCGCAATACTTCCTCTTACAGGAGTAAGAGAAAGTAGAAACCATTAAAATGCTTTTTCTCATTATATTTATATAAAATAAAGATTAAAAAAAAGATAACCTCTAAAATTTCCTTATATTTGAAAAATTCTCATTTGATATCATGAGGAACCCTATAGATACGATAGGCACTTTCTTTTCAAAATAAAATTTGAAATTAAATTTGTACGTTAAATGATAATAAAGGTATTATTACTAAATGTAGTGAATAGCTGAGTGATCAGATAATTCTCTTGGGATTCATATAATGTAGTTGAGAAGAATTATGGCCAGGTAATATAGGTAGGCTGTCCAGGTTCTCCCTGGAGTATCGTATTAGATAAGTAATTTACCACTTTCCTAATAACATTTCAATTGATGTTGTTAAATTACTGAAGGTTTTTTTTTTTTTTTTTTTTAATTTATTAAAATATTGGTAATTGTTTAATATAAAAGTAATTAATCTCAGAATGAACTTGTTGATTTAAAAAAATACTTAAACTTTTAATTTCTCATCTAGTATGTTCAAGTATATTATAACTCAACGTTTACATTATTAAACTCAGATTATAATCAAATTCAGAATTACCGTGAAATATTTATGGAAATTCTGTGTCAACCAAAGGTTTATTAGCATTTTAGTTAACCCTTGAAATTGCTAATATCATTAATGTAATTGAATATAAATATGAATATAATGTTTTAATATTAATTTTATGAAATTTCAATGCAAATTATTTTTTTTAATAATTCACCAATCTATATAAACAGGAATGTATAAATAATTATAACTTTAACTGGGGAACATAATCAGTTGAAAATATTTTTAAAGGGCAATAAGTTGCAAATATTTTTCATCTACAGCCTAACTCATGGCCGCCTCTTCCCAGTTTTGCCTATTTCGTACGGCTTACCTTCCAATTATTTTAAACCAAGAATGGTTAGAGCCAATTCCAAGTCCAGAAAGCAGCGCCAATAACATTGAAAGAACTCAGTGAAAATTTGGAATTTTTTACTCCACAAATTTCGCAAAAATCATATAGCAAATCCACTCGACTGCACACGTTATATGGTACCTGATTCCACAGTAATATGAATGCCTGATTGCATTGAGAGTTAATGAATTTACCTATCTGGATCTTTGTTAAACAGCGAAAACCAGGGTAGCCTAGAAATTAAAAATAGGAATATGGCCGCGAACAAGTGTTATTTCGGCCTAGCAAAATACTTCAAAAGCAAACTCTTCTCTCGTAGCACAAAGTCACTGCTGTACAAGACGCTTATTCGGCCAGTGCCCATTTATGGCTCCAAAGCGTGGACCATGACGAACGACAAATGAACGAGCCCTGGCGGTATTTGAACGGAAGGTGCTTCGTAGAATCTATGGTCCTAAGACCAAGTTTAGGCTTTGTTCAAGGAGCCGGATATTTCTAAGGTAATAAAACTTGGATGACCGCGGTGGGCAGGGCACGTGGCGAGAATATGTTGGGAAAAAATCCCGAGGAAAACTTTGGAGGGCATTGTGCAAGGTCCCAGGCGGTAGGCAGACCAAGGTTGCGATGGCAGAATTATGTGGCAGGAGACGCACTGGCAATGCTTGGATTCCGTATTTGGAGGGCGGTGGCACAGGAAGGAGACGCCTGGCGGGTCTTCTTGAGGAGGCCAAGACTCTTCATGTGTTGTAGAGTCTTCATGTGTTATATGGCCGAAATAACACTTGTTCGCGGCCATAATCCTATTTTTAATTTCTAGGCTACCCTGGTTTTCGCTGTTTAACAAAGATCAAGATAGGTATATTCATTAACTCTCAGTGCAATCAGGCATTCATATTACCATGGAATCAGGTACCATATAACGTGAGTGGATTTGCTATATGATTTTGGCGAAATTTGTGGAGTAAAAAATTCCAAATTTTCACTGAGTTCTTTCAATGTTATTGGCGCTGCTTTCTGGACTTGGAATTGGCTCTAACCATTCTTGGTTTAAAATAATTGGAAGGTAAGCAAAATACTTCAAAAGCAAACTCTTCTCTCGTAGCACAAAGTCACTGCTGTACAAGACGCTTATTTGGCCAGTGCCCATTTACGGCTCCAAAGCGTGGACCATGACGAACGACAGATGAACGACCCTGGCGGTAATTTGCCGTAAGTGCTTCGTGAAATCTATGGTCCCCATACGAGATGGGGGAAAAAAAAAAAAAAAAAAAAAAAACAAACTGTAGAATTAGACATAATCGAGAAGAACGAAACAGGGGGGGGGTGGGTGGGGGGGGGGGGTGAGGTGGGGGGGGGAAAAATACATAAAAATGGTACATTCTTGGTTTAAAATAATTGGAAGGTAAGCAAAATACTTCAAAAGCAAACTCTTCTCTCGTAGCACAAAGTCACTGCTGTACAAGACGCTTATTTGGCCAGTGCCCATTTACGGCTCCAAAGCGTGGACCATGACGAACGACAGATGAAGGTTGGCAGACCGCCGGGAATTAAAGAAGAAGAAGAAGTTTCCAGGGAGGTTCCGTTTTTCGGGAAGAAAGATCCCTATCCGTCCTTCTTTACGGTATAGCTATAAAACATTTTCCAGATTATTGGACTGATTGTAGGGGAGTTCGGGGGGGACCTACGATTTAGGTTTAAATTTTAAATCATTATTACAAAGCTGATTAGGTGTTGAAAAGATAGGACGCTCTCAGCCAAATAAATAAAATTCCCACCTTCTTTAGTTAGTAAAGAAAATTGTCTGTTAGATTTTATAATGATTGCAGTAGATTGATAAAATGCTTTATTACAAACACTTATAAGTATGTACAATAATAATAAATAGAAGTTCCAATGTACATCAACATTATAATCTTCCCACATTGTTTATGTAATGATTTTTGGGATAAGGCGAGGAACAAAATGCAGGGAAAAAGTGGAAAAACCTGTGGCTTTAGGAAAAATATTAAAAGAGGATGTGTTACAGTCTTTTATGCCTGTAATGTAGAGAGGAATTTGGAGGTTGCGGAGTGGATTGGATGACAGTCTAGATTGGTAGAGGAGTTTCAGGAGACGATTTTGGATGAAGGAATAAACTCAGGTTACAGAAGATTCTACGTGAATTAGGTCGATTTTGGTGTGGCATGGTGAGTCAAATCACAAGTCTTAGGAATTAGTTCTGGGTTATCTGAAGTTTTTTGATGTTACTGTTACTAGTCAGGCTCCAGTGATTGCAGTAAATGGTAGTCCAGTGAGTGTTTAATACCAGATTTTTTTTTCTCTTTATTAGATATGCTTTAATACTATAAACGGATTTCGTATAAATCAGTTAATAAACAGTCAAATTTTACTGTAATTAAACATAATTAAAATTCATATCTAATTCTTCTCCTTATATAAGTTTTGATGTCAACTTAAGCTTGAAAAATGGACACACATGGGTGTCTAGTCATTTGCATAATATAGGGGGGACGCCTAGTCCCATATGTCAGAACTGTGATGATGGAGTTAGGGAAACGGTGTATTTATGTCAGTGTCTCCGTTTCGCTGGTACTAGGTTTCGCGTAGTTGGGAGGGTCTCACTCTCGCAGGACTGCCTGGGAGTGTTGGAGCTGAAAGATATTTTAGGATACTGTGGACAAACCGGTAGACTACCGGGGCAGATTAACTTTGGAGTTATAATGGGGAGGGGGGATTGGGGGGAAAAAAGCCACATAGTCTTAGGTCCCACGCCGTAGGCACCCAGTTACATAATAATAATAATAAATTTATTTCTGCGTATAAAGTAATACAAATACTTGTCGCAGGGAGTTGGAATAATTCAATATATACGTTATAAAATATTACATTTTAAATGCATGAAAAAGAAAAGAAAATCTAGAAGCTAACTACAAGAAAAAAAATAAATAAATAAATAAATGAAGTAGAAATAATACTACAAACTCAACACTAATACATGTTGGTTTATATCTCTGATTGACTGTGAGACCAAAATTATATATAATTCTCAATTAAACAAGAACCAATAAATTCAAATAAAATACATTCTTTTCTCCCTCTCTTGCGACAAAGACTGGATAATACAGCATAAGAGAAAGTAAAACTTAAAAAGAAAACATAAATGACTGAATTCTAGTGATATCCGTACTTGTTGTGGCCCTCTTACTGTTACATATGCTAATGAAGTACAATTAATTAATTTTTATCATCTTATTAAATTAATACAACTGTAACAAAATGAAAAAATGCTATTTACACAATGAGTATCAGTAATAATTAACAGATCAGCAATATTCTCATGGATCACAAATTCTGAAAGATATCTATCTCTAGGATCTGAAAATCTCGAACACTTAAAAAGAAAGTGAGCTAAATCATTGTTGCCATTATTACAAAATTGACATACATTTTCAGGAAAAATATCAATTTTGTTTGAGCCTATTTTCAAAGAGAATCGTTTTTTATTCGACAATCTAAGTTGTGCGACTACTCTTAATTTTTCTATACTACCAATTAATTCTAAATAAGATTCTGCAGATGGCTCCAGTGCACTTATCTTCCTGTAAAAGTTGTTGAAGGAAGATTTTACAGCAAAATCAACATCACAACTAAACATGTGATTTTTATAAGAGGCAATCAAGTCATTTTTATACTTTAATATATCTGTTACATTCGATATTGTGATTAAATGTTCATAACCGATTACATTTAATGAGTCCGTAAAACAGATACCCAGTTAAATGGTAATGTAAAATTAGATTCTAATTCTAATAGCCTTGAGAAACACAATTTCGGGAGTCGGTCATCAGACATGCTTAGAATAGCAACCCACCAACCAATAGCTCTTTTAAAGATTCTAAACTTATATGAGTCCGGCCACACTCTAGTCTGATATAAGCACTTGGGACATTAGAGGGGACTCTCAAAATATACTTAAAGAACTTTAATTGTCCTCGCTCTAATATATCTCCGTACAGACAACCCCAAACTTCGCTACCGTACAAAGCAACACTCTCAACCAAAGAATCAAACAACTGGCATTTACTATTCCAGGAATCAGACCTACTTGATTTTAAAATATTTCGAACAGATGATTGAGCTATATAAAATTTAGAGAGAAAATACTTTGAGGCCTGATAAAACTTTGCTGAAGTGGAGAATGGTACACCCAAATAAATGACCGAATTTACAACTTGTATTTTAGATTGGCCAAACAAGAAAGTCCGTGTGTTCCTTACTCTACCCCCTCTAATAATAACAATAATAATAAGCTCGAAAAACAAAAACAAAAATAATTACAATACGCAATAGTAGGATTGTAGGATTCTTTCATTAACTAATTTAAACTAATTTCTTGTTTATTTAAAAGTTTATAAAATTTTATATTTCTAAATTTTATAAGTTAATAAAAATCTTAAATTGGAATAAATTAAAAAATCTTATTTCTAAATTAAAAGATTTGCTTAAATTAAGTTTAGATGTGGTTAAAATATATATATATAATATTATCTTGAGTATTTTTGCATATTTTTCATTTTAAGAATATTATTATATTATAATGTTTAGTATATATGTGTTTGTATATATATATATTTATTAAAAGTGTGTTTGTGTGTGTGTGTGTGTGTGTGTGTGTGTGTGTTTTATGTATTTTTGTGAGTGAACGAACGAGAGTTAGGGTGTTGGTTAAATCTCTTAGTTTATATGGAATAAACGAAGAGACTGAAGTCGCATCAGGATATGCTTTAATTAGTGCCATGTCTTTCTTTGGATTAAATAAAGGAAGAAAGAGGGGTTAAGCAAGCGTTGGAATGAGGGTAGAGGGGTAAAAGTGGGCGGAATAATAGTAACAGTAGAAAAGGAGAGAGAGCAGCATCATCATTAGGACCTTTACCAGGATTAGGCGCCTCCCGGAAGGTGAAGTTGAGTAAATAATCCACACCAAGCGTGCAACCAAAACGTTTGCCTCCACTTAGTCAAATCTGACTTTACCAGTTCAAGTTTTCCTTTTATTCTAGACAATTATCTAGTAAATATTGTTTCAATAAATTTTTTTTATCCTATACGCTTTAATATCGTATAAGTAGATAAGATGAGCTATTATCATAAACGGACTACCTGTGGATCCTACATTGAACACGGGATATTACATAGTGAAACTATGTACATATGAAAACTACAACGGGTGGCTTAACTTTTCAATATCAGCAGTTTCTCGAAAAATATGAAAGCTGGAAATGTCCTACTCCCTGTATTGCTTAAATTATAAACCTTCCATTAATAATTCATATAAAGTTTGATCTGTATTATAATATGGAGAACCAGCCGCTTGATCTTTCCAATTGAACTATGGCACTTGAACCACAGACAGGCCCATTATGCCCCATGCATTCCAAACATCCATCTTCTTATTAGAAGTTTCTTTGCTTTCAAATTTGGCATTAGAGATGTGCCAATTATAAATGGCCACCTTAATTTTGGATTTCTTATAGGAATCCAATCAGATCGTTTGTATGCAAAGCTCACCAAATGTTTTTTTCTTTAAACTTAGAATGCTAAACAGATTATTATAAAACAAAAACAGCATTATTATTATTCATTGGAAATATCTGGTAGATATAAATTGATAAGTTTTTTCAGTTTTCTGTTATTTTCTCTAAAACAAATCCAATGATTTTCTTTAAACTAGGAATGTGAATTACTCATATAAAGAGGTATAACTTTTATTTGTAACATTTTTCCGGGTAAAGTCGTTTAACGGAGCTTTTGGGGAAGTGTGAGGGTATTTCTCTAAAATGATATCATAGGTGATCAATCATATAATTCTACCATCTACACAAAATTAATTAGAATCAAATAAATGATTACAGCAGAAAGGAAGAATCTGGAATGAAATATTTCCAATCTATCGCACTAATTTCTAACGCACTAATTGCTTGTGCTTGCTTTCATTATATCAATTATAACAAGTCTTTAAACATGGATTTATTATGTTAAAATAAATTTTATCCAAAAAATATTTTAAAAGTTTGAATTCTACGAGTATATACTATAACAAATATATGAGGTCTTAAAAAAAACTGATTGGAGTTCTTTTCTTGACAATGGTGAAAATAAAGCGAAAAAACCTTTCTGTAGAGAGACAACTAAATTACTTCACATTCCAAATTTGCATTTTAATCATCTATTATAAAGTTGAATATGTATTATAATGAAATGACATTTATTTTATATTATATAATATTTCCACTTGCTATAGTATTAGTTTATATTAAATTCTAAATCTAGGGTCGAACATAACTCTCCACCTAAAATGTACAATTTTGCTCAATTTAGTTCTAAAAATAGAAAATAAGAGAAAGTAGAGTAATAAATAATAGATCACTTTTAAAAAATTTTGGCTTTCTACGATATTCCATTTTTCTATTATGCTAAAACATTCACATTACTTTATCTTACAATGGTGAAAATTGTATGACTATTTATATAGTCATAAACTGAAACAGAACTTTAGAGGAAAAATCTAACCCCGATTCATTCAGTGTCCTTAAATGAATTTTTCAGGGGGAAATGTTTCAAATAAAAGTAGCAGATGTATGAAAGTGTAGTTGATATTCCACGTTTAAAGAAAATCATTGGATTCATTTTCGAGAAAATCTGAAAAAAGAGAAAAAAAACTAATCAGTAAAATGGTACTTCCGGTTGAAGAATTTTGACACATAACTTAATGTCGGATCTCATGGTGTTACCTAAATGGAATATCAAGTTTGAACGTCCTGCAATTTTCGTTTTTGAGCTATGCTGTTCACATGCACACATACACAGATCATTTTCTAAAAAATCATTTTTTCGGACTCAGTGGGTTCTCAAAACGTGTATTTCCGGTAAAAACACGATATCGATAATTTGACACGATTACAATACTTCCTCTTACTAGAAGTAAGAGAAAGTAATAAGTAATGAGAAATATATATAGATGATAAAAATATTCGTGACTTCCTTTCGATTCCTTAGTTTCCCTAAAAATGAACTTTCCAACAAAATGTTGAAATTCAAAGTCAAGTAAAAATTTTCATCCGAAACTTAATATTTCATTAATTAAAATATCAAGTTTGAACAGCTTCCTTTATTGATATATGTGCTGGCCAATCAGTAAACATGAAAACAATTAATAGCTCACACACACACATCCACAGAACAATTAATAAAACCAAATGATTTGCTCCCACTTACCCCACAACATCCCCCTAAAATCTATTACTTGAAATAATGTTTCAAACAAAAGTGGGTAGTGGTATATCCACTTTCAAAATAATCGTGAACTTGTTTTTAAAATTTCGTTAGTTGATTTTATCGAGAAAATCACAGAAAACTAAAAATTTAGTCAAGCCGCATTTCCAGTCTTCCGATTTACTTCAAGCCCGGAATTTTTGGCACCACAATGAATTCTTATTAAAATTTTATATCTACCGATTTATCCTTCGTAACCTGCTTAGTCTGATTGTACCTCTCCGGTTTTGGATAACTCATCCATCGTCAGAATAAATAATAATTCATGTAGAGAGATGACTTCAACTTAAAGTTTCTGTCACGCACCACAATTGTTGATTGTATGCTGGAGGTTATAAGGTTATAATAGGATGTGTATATGAGTTTTTGTAAAACAAAATAGGGATGATTATAAATTATGATTAGAACTTAATCATAATGATGTGTAATAAATGGCATGTTTTGATGATTACTTAAAAGTTAGTTTGTAAGTAGTGGTAATTAAGCTGTGTGTCTTGTCAAGTTATTTTTAATGGGGTGGGAGAGGAGAGATGGGAGATTTCAGGACTACATTATACAAATAAGAATATACAAAGATTGAAGAGAAGGAATGTATAAAGTTAACAGCGTCTTAAAAGTAAATAAATACTGAAATGCATGCAAGATTAATATAAGAAAATACATATGTAAGTTGGTTTGTAAGGGAAGGGATGCGGCGGTCCCGGCTTCGAGTCCAGCTGCTGCTTTTAGATTTTTTCTTCCTCTTACAGCTCACTATCCGTGATGGACAATGTTGTCTGTAACGAGAGAATATTGTTCGGAGGCCGGCAGTGCACTGAAAAAGCTCCGAACTTCGGGGTGCCCAGAAGGGCTTTGGACAGCATAGGGCTTGGTCCCTCCCCACAAACAATTCAAAAAAAAAGTTGGTTTGTAAAAAGGTTGTTAGAAAGTGTGAGATAGAGATATTAAATATAAATAATTAAAGGAAAGTAGGAATATATTGGTTTTATTACTTGAGATTGATCAACATTGAATCATTACGCAATCACTGAGCAACATTGAATCACTACGCCACAGACAGTATAGAGTGGTTGGATCGTTGGAACGGCTTCTATGACCAGAAGTCATTCTATGCCTCTTTCTGAAAATCAGGAATCGGTGTAGTATTAGATCTTCAAACACGGTTTCATCAGAAATGGATGTTTTGAACCCTAAATCTTTAGCAAATGGCGTGCGTTTGCCAACAGAACTTTTTTTTATTTTTTTTAATTAACCATGATGATTATAATACAATAATTTATTAATAATGCTGCCTAGCGAACACCAGTTGTACCAATTTTCTCGGCCATTCTGATTTGAATTCGATCCGATTTCACCTTTTCTTCCATCCTCTAGAGTTTTTTGATTATGTTCACACACACCTATTATTCTAGTTCTTTCATTAAAACATCTCCATGATACCGCTTTGTATGGTACTGTTCTTTTCTACTCCATTTTTATAAAGTAATCTTCTTTCATTTCTTTTCTCTCTTTTTATTTTCCAAGTTTCTCGTTTTGTTTCTTTCCTTTTTTCATCTTTATCACTTTTAGTGAAATAAATTAAGTCCTTCTGTTTGTAACTAGGTTATGAAAGTTTTAATTTCAAGTTTATATTCTATTTCTTCATCCTTTCTTTTCACACTAATAGTAATTTTAACACAACCAATAACGTTATTTAGAGCAGTTATTCAACTTCATCTTGATCTTCATCCTCGCTACTTTTATCTTTATCCATATATATCCTTCATCAGCCACTTCTTTGCCGCCTTTTTATCATCTTCAATTGTTTGTCATCATCTTCCATGAAATCTTTTATGCCGTTTCCAACTTCTATTTTAGTTATTTCTTTTACATCTCTTTTCCCCTCTTTAACCTGGTTTTCCAAGCCATCTTGTCTCATATCCTTCTTTTCATTAACAACTGCTACTTTAAAATAGTACTTCTCTTCATTTTGCTCATTAACATTGTTATCATCATTTTCATTCTTGTCTTTACTTGTTTTTTTCATTCTTTCCAAAAGGAATTTTCTGTAAAACATTGTCTGGTAAAAGCACTTTTTTTTGTTGATAATTTCATTTTCTATAATAATCTGCTCTCTTTCAGAATTATTATCAACTAATTTATCTAATACTTCAATACATTTGCTTTTTTGCAGCTTGTATTTCCATTTCATTTTTTTTCTAAAATCGCTTCTTGGATATTATCTTTAAATTTCATTAATTAATTAATAAATGGGTTTTGTTAACGGCAGTGATAATTGCCATAGATTTTTTTTTATTAATTGGCCATCTCTATATTTGTGAGGTGCCTGCATTTCTCGCATTCCTTTATTTGTAGTACATAAAGAGCCTAGTTTTGAGTCTGACTTTTCATGTCTTTGTGGCTGTTGAGATTTTCCTTCTAATGCAAGTATCACCATATTAAACACGATATAAACAAAGAAGCTTTGTATACAGAAATGCTCTAGTTTAACTTAAAATGGTCTCGCTTAAAATGGCCAAATACAGATTACTATAAAATATTAGTAGCAAGTTAAAAATGATCAAATTTCCAAGCAAATATCTTAAGTTCATTGTGAATAGATAATTATGTTTGCTTACTAGGGTTGTTTATTGATAACTGAATCTGTTAGCAGATACAGACGTGGGAAGAAATAAAATTACATAGGTTAATGTGTCTGTTGTTTTAATTAGTGGATAGTTAGTATTAAAAATAAAATAGATTGGGATTTGTGAGGGAAATTTGAAACAAAATTGAACACAAATTTAAGGTATAATTTAAGAAAAAAATTTGCTTCAAGTACTCGTATCTACAGAAAGCTGGCATTAGATTTCATATATCACTGATGGATTATACAAGGTAGTGTATATGTTATCTTAATGTACTGGAATCCTTAAAGAGATTGTTGCAAAATCACCAATTAGACTGAGGGAACTTAATGTGGCTATGTTTGACCATTTTTCAATTATTTAGTAATTGCATATGTTTACGAACTTCCCCGCTCGGCTGCGCCACTTTACGGGCGCGCCAGCTCTCCGCGCCGCCAAGCGGGAACTCCTATGTTTTGAATGTTACCCCCGTTTAGTTAAGTGCTATTCGTACTATCACCCAGTGAATGTAGTTCTGTTTTAAGAGTAACAACCCGCTGATAAGTTTTGTTTTGTATGTCGGACCCGCTGTGATTGAGTAGAGTTTTATTCCGACACCCGGCTTAGATAAGCACCCAGTTAATTTTAGTGGAATTTGTTGACCCTCCAAATTCAGTGTTAGCTATTACAGTTAAACTCATTTGTAGTACATTATATTTCATCTGGGATTACCTCAAGGACGCCTGCCTGCAGCTTCTTCCAGGGCAACAGGTATATTTAAGGTTCATTCTGACTTGTAGATCGATCTATTTGCTCTGTTTGAACAGGTATACGCTGCCCCGTACGTGCCAGCTTAGAAGATTTGCAAGGTGAGTGCTCACAACCTTTTTCTCATATTATACAGACTTGTCGAGACCCCCCTTTGGAACTCCTGGTTACGCCAGGAGACAATACATACAGTCCACCCCCTGTTTTGTAGACCCGATATTAAACATAAATGGTCATACCGAACCGGATTTCGTACGGTTTTGTATAATTTTGTAGAATACGAAAATCCCAGAAGTCTAATTTTGCAAATTTTGAACCCAATTTAAATTAAATTATACCCAAATTTATTGAAACGGAAGTAATTTCAATTAAATTTACTCGAAACAATTTGAGTAATTACCCTATTGTCATTTTCAACAATTCTACTCATTAATTTTCAAATTTCAATCCAGAAATTCGAAATTCACATAATTAAAGTTTTATTCATAAGTAAATTGTAAAGTCTTAAAAACGACAAATCTTGCAAAGTTGAGTACAAGTTTGTATTGGTTTGGTCTAAAAATAGAGTTATTTGTTGATTTCCTGTGTGCAAAGTAGAAGAGGGTGTAAAGTACAAATTCAATTATTCTTCACTGGTTTGATTTTTGAAGCCGCTCTCAACTTTGGGCGCGTTGGTACGATCTCCATAAAAAAGCCGCGAACTTCAAATTTCAACCTCCTACACTGCTATCTAGTGAGCTTTGCTAACAACTCATACACGTTAATTCCCACGTCTCACACACGAGCGCAGGTCGAGCGCACACCTACTCGTTTGTTTACCAACAGATATATTTTCTTGTTTACCAATTGATAATTTCCGTAAACACGTTTAAATTCCCCTTAATCTTATTAAAACCTCATCGTCTATAAACAGCTGGACATTTTAAACTCATTTTGTTTCCTTATTCTGTTCACTATTGTGGATTATTTTTACGTAATTTAATTACAGTTAATTTCTTTGAACTATTTATTTTATTCTAATTGAGAACAATATTAAGTGGTTGACTTTTGATTGTTCTTTAACTCCCGAATTATTAAAGTAGCACCGTTTAAATTATTAACTTCTCCGGTACTTGTGTTGAAGGAATTTGCTCCTCGCACATTAACACTTCGTAGTTTAATTTTATTTTCAGCTGCAACTCTTCAATTTTAAAAGTGTATTTGGATACCGCTACAGTTTATGATTTCTATTTAAAATTCCCCAGTTCAAATCAATTTCCATTCTGACTCGAATTGAATTTGCTAATTCAACTCCATTCGTTCCTCGCATTGTTCAACCCTCATTCATCCTAACCCTTCCAGAATGCCTAAGGAACAAGTATCGGTCAAAAGCGAATCGTCCCGCGATTACTCCCAAGTACTGCAGTCGGCTCAGCGTTTGGTGGCGGAGCGGGAGGACATTTTCGCTGATGCGTCATCCATATACCAAATCGTCAAAGATTTTGATATTTCACAACTAACAGCTCTTCAAGCATATGTCTCCCGGTTGGAACCGCTCGCTCAGGAATTTAAGATTGTTCAGTCGAAATTATTAGACCTCAATGTCGTCTTAAAGAAGGAGGATCAAATCGAAACGCGCCAAGTTCGGAACTCATTTCGTGATTTGACAATCCAAATCGAATGTCTCTACTTAGCTCTTAAAAAGCAAGAGCCTGCGCCTCCTTCGGCCACTGTTTCAACACCTCAAGGCGCTTCCACTAGCCATTTCAACCCGCTGGAGAAAATCCGGATCCCCCAGTTTGACGGAAATGTACAAGCTTGGCCGGAATTCTTCTCGTTATTTACGTCATTGATACACCAAGCTCCAGGCATTAATGACACCCAGCGTTTCCAATATCTTAAAACCGCTCTGAAAGGCGAAGCCGCCTCTGTCATTTCTGGCTTACCATTAACTGGCGAAAATTATCAGGTAGCATACCAAGCTCTGATATCTCGGTATGCCAATCCACGTAGAATAGCTTCCATGTATTTTTCAAAACTCGACCTCTTTAAAAAACAATCCTCATCTTCTCTGTCCCATTTGAAGGACTTCCTTAACACACATAGGAGCTCAGTTAGTGCCCTTAAGGCCATGAATTTGGACGATTTAACTGATTTTTTATTATTCTCCCTAGCGCTTCGAAATTTAAATGCAGACATTACCCGTAAGTTCGAAGATCGAATGGCCACTTCAGGAATACCCACATTCCAAAACCTTATTGACTTTGTAGTTCAGCAGGTGCAAACCATGGAACTGTCTCCTCACCCTACACCCTCTACTCGTAGTTCCCAGTTTGCTAAAGAAGTTAAAACACCCTCGCGTAGCATTTTTATGCTCAACTCAAACCCTACTCAAGTGAAACCCCGTACGGAGAGCCGTTCCAAATCACCTCCAAGTGTTTGTATTTTATGTCGCGCCCCACACGTATTGTCTGTCTGCCCTCAGTTTGCCAATTTATCTCTGGACCGCAAATATGACTTTCTTCGTACTAAAAGGCGTTGTTTCAACTGTCTAGGCAATCATTTACGCTCTCAGTGTCAGTCCCGATTTTTATGCCGTGTGTGCCAGTCTAACCGGCATAACACCCTGCTGCACTCCGAACCCACACCCACTTCTCAACGCCCTTCAGCCCCTGAGGCTCCACTACCCGCAGCGCCTTCCCCCACTTTAAAACCAGCAGAACCCGAGGCGGCATGCTTTTTCAGTGCCAATGACACTGGTATGCCGCAGGTATTGTTGGGCACCCTCAACGCCAGCATCTCCGACGCTTGGGGAAATTCACACGTTATCCGAGCTGTCTTGGACCCGGGTTCACAGATTTCTGCTATATCCCAATCTTGTGTGGCCTTTTTAGGACTGCACACTGCCGCTACACGCGCTCAGGTCACCGGGGTTGGCAACGCGCCGGTTTCCGCCTCCGGACTCATTAATTGCACTCTTCAGTCACGCGTTAAGAATTTTAAACTCCCTGTACACGCGTTAGTGCTGCCTTCTATAGCAGCTTCCTTACCCACGCATTCTATACCTCAGTCGCTACTTCAACGGTACTCGCACTTACCTCTAGCGGACCCGCATTTTGGAACTCCCGCTCCCGTGGACATGCTCCTAGGAGCTGAAGTCTTCCCACTTCTGTTATGTCAAGGCGACCCGGTGCAGAATATGGAGGGCCTATCCGCCATTCCCACTCACTTCGGAACTGTCATACTAGGCGCCCTTGCCTCCGCGCAACCTGACATGCGCCTAACTTCTCTCCATGTTTCCTGCGATCTGGCTGGCCAACTCCAGAAGTTCTGGGAGATCGAAGAGGTCCCCTATAATCGTAATGTTGACCCTGCCGATGCCTGGGTGGAACAGCACTTCCTTGAAACTCACTCCCGTGACGCTGAGGGTCGTTACATAGTCGCACTTCCCTTCAAGCAGGGAAGCCCCCCGTTAGCCGTTAACGCCATTCCTCCACGGGCCTCACTAAATAATTTGGAGCGCCGGTTACGGAGTAAACCCACACTTCATACAGAATATTCTAAATTTATGCAGGAATACCTACGGTTGAACCATATGACTGAGGCTGACACTTTCGTGGACTACATTATTCCTCATCATGTGGTGACCAAGGGCCCCTCCGACTCCGCTCGTGTGCGAGTGGTGTTCAACGCCTCCGCCAAGGACATTAATTATCTGTCACTCAACGACCGCCTACTACCTGGCCCAAAGCTCCAGCGCGACATTTGTTCGATACTACTCTCTTTTAGGCTTAACCCTATTGCCCTCACGGCTGACATTGAAAAAATGTACCGCCAGGTTCTTATACGCCCGCAAGACCGATGTCACCAGCACATTATGTGTCGCCCCGACCCCAAAGGCGAGGTCAAGGAAATGGAATTAAATACCGTAACATATGGCTTAACGCCATCCGCCTTTTTGGCCCAACGTGTTTTGTTACAGCTCGTTCAAGACCATGGGGGAACGTACCCCTTAGCTTCCAATGCCATTAAAACATGCACCTACGTCGATGATGTGATTACCGGAGCCCCGGACGCCCCTACAGCTTTGTTACTTCGCCAGCAGCTCGAAGAGCTACTCATTAAGGGCGGGTTTAGACTCAAGAAATGGGCCTCAAATTCTCCTGCTTTATTGGCCAAGTGGCGAAATCAACCCGAGTGTTGTGCCATTCCATTTGACTCCGGCGAACACGCCTTTCCAATTTTGGGCATCCTATGGGACCCTAACTCGGACGTGTTAAGATTTTCTCTATGCCCCTTTTATGGCGATCTCACTAAACGTTCCATTTTATCGTACATTGCGCGAGTGTTTGACCCGCTAGGTTACCTGGCACCTGTAACCTCCACTTTAAAAATTTTATTGCAACAGCTATGGGTCGCCCAGTTGCCCTGGGATGAACCCCTGTACGAGCCGTTACTTGGCAACGCGCTAACCATTATCCGCCAGTTACCTTTAGTGACTGACATTTGCATTCCCCGTTATGTACCTCACTCAGCGTCCTTCCCTATTGAGGTGGTTGGATTTTGCGATGCGTCGGCCCAGGCCTATGCCGCTTCTATTTACTTAATTTTTCGCCAAGACGCTCATGTCTACCCCACCTTATGGATAGCTAAATCGCGCGTTGCCCCTCTCAAAACTCTGTCAATTCCTAGACTCGAATTGTGTGCTGCGGTCTTACTCAGCAGGCTATATGTTGCCTCAGGCGTTTCCGCCCTCTCTGGTGTGTCCAGTCGTCCCCGATTTTACTCGGACTCCCGTGATGTCCTTCACTGGCTTCACACCCCCCCTCATTGTCTACATACCTTTGTGGCCAACCGAGTGTCTCTGGTTCAGGAATTGGTGCCAGACTCTCACTGGGCTTACGTGCCCACTTCACAGAACCCTGCTGATTTAGCTACTCGGGCAATACCCCCCGCTAATTTCACTAAGAAGGAAACCCAGGCCTTGTGGCTCCATGGCCCCTCTTTTTTGACCTTATCCAACGCGTCCTGGCCCCCTCCGTTTGCAGTAACGCACCCTGAACCTACCTCTGTTACTGAAGCTACTAATTTAATAGCTACCCTGCACCGTGCGAGCGTCATCGACCCCTCCCCAGACACATTGCTGGAATCCCTACGTAGATTCAGTTCTTTCACCCTACTTAAGCGAGTTTTCGCCTGGATCCTTCGGTTCACTCGCATTACTCGACTCGATTTTCATGATCGCGGGCCTCTCCGCGTCCCATTGACCACTGACGAGCTCATGCAGTCGGAGCTCACCCTAGTTCGCCTAACCCAGGCTCACTACTTTACTGATTTACTACACGCGCTCCGCACTTCGTTACCTGCACCCCCCTCTTTGGCTACCCTAAACCCTTTCCTTGACGAATCTGGACTCGTCAGGGTGGGCGGAAGACTCCAGCAGTCTTCTTTGCCGTTTCGCTCGAAACACCCGCTGCTGTTGCCAAAGCAGGCCCATTTATCGATGCTCATTTGTACGCATTATCATATCTTACACCTGCACTCTGGTTCTAATACCGTGCTCCCAGCTATACGCGAAAGGTACTGGATTCTTTCTCTGAGGTGTTTACTTCGCAAGTGTATTTATCGCTGCATGACCTGTCATCGTTTCAGGGCTCATTCTTATCAACCGGTCATGGCCCCTTTACCCGCGCACCGAGTTACAGCCGCCCGTCCGTTTGCTCACGTTGGTGTGGATTTTGCAGGTCCATTTCCGACGCGCAGTGCATCACTTCGCTCTTATGTAACCACGAAAGGCTACTTATGTTTATTCGTGTGCTCGGCCACCAAGGCCCTGCATTTAGAATTTGCCTCTGCACTGTCCACGGACTGTTTTTTAGCCGCATTCGACCGCTTTATAGCTCGGCGTGGCTTGCCGAATTGTATTTATTCGGACTGTGGGCGTAACTTCGTGGGTGCCGCGAAAGAATTGCGCTCCCTTTATGATTTCCTACGCGACTCCTCAGCGGTCATTGACTCTCATCTGAGTAACCGTGCCGTTTCCTGGCAGTTTAACCCCCCGTATGCACCGCACTTTGGTGGACTCTGGGAAGCCGGAGTTAAGTCAGTCAAAACCCTGCTTGTGCGCCTCGCTGGCGAACGCCCATATTCTGCAGAGGAATATTTCACACTCTTTGCCCGCATTGAAGCGGTGTTAAACAGCCGGCCTCTAATTCCTATAGCCTCGGACCCTAATGAGTCCGCAGGATACCTCACCCCTGGACACTTTCTCATTGGCTCCTCATTGCTTTGTCTGCCTGAGGTCCCTATTCCCGCTGAAGCCTCTGTTCGCCATCGCTGGCAAGTACTGCGCCGTACAGCCCAGACATTTTGGAAGCGCTGGTCGCGAGAGTACTTAAATTCCATGCTCCAGCGGATGAAGTGGCACCGCCCTGGCTCTGATGCCGTGGTGGGTGATGTGGTGTACGTGCGATGCGCCAACGCTGCTCCACTCGATTGGCCCGTTGGCCGTATTGTAGCATTACACTCTGGTCCCGATCACGTTTCCCGAGTCGCCTCGGTCCGTACTGGCAGCGGTGTTATCACCCGTCCAGTGCGCCGCCTTATTCCCTTACCTACCGCGGAATGAGCGTTGCTCTTCCCGGCTCTCGTTTCCCTATCCCATCCCTTTTTCCCTTTTCACCACTCCCGCAGCAGAGGGATTTACGCTCCCTCTCCCGCTTCCTTTGAACCCCTCGCTTAATCCATAGTACCCGTATTGTTAAAAGCTATTGCTTTTAAGGTGGGCGGTATGTTTACGAACTTCCCCGCTCGGCTGCGCCACTTTACGGGCGCGCCAGCTCTCCGCGCCGCCAAGCGGGAACTCCTATGTTTTTGAATGTTACCCCCGTTTAGTTAAGTGCTATTCGTACTATCACCCAGTGAATGTAGTTCTGTTGTAAGAGTAACAACCCGCTGATAAGTTTTGTTTTGTATGTCGGACCCGCTGTGATTGAGTAGAGTTTTATTCCGACACCCGGCTTAGATAAGCACCCAGTTAATTTTAGTGGAATTTGTTGACCCTCCAAATTCAGTGTTAGCTATTACAGTTAAACTCATTTGTAGTACATTATATTTCATCTGGGATTACCTCAAGGACGCCTGCCTGCAGCTTCTTCCAGGGCAACAGGTATATTTAAGGTTCATTCTGACTTGTAGATCGATCTATTTGCTCTGTTTGAACAGGTATACGCTGCCCCGTACGTGCCAGCTTAGAAGATTTGCAAGGTGAGTGCTCACAACCTTTTTCTCATATTATACAGACTTGTCGAGACCCCCCTTTGGAACTCCTGGTTACGCCAGGAGACAATACATACAGTCCACCCCCTGTTTTGTAGACCCGATATTAAACAGCATAAATGTTGAAGATAAATGAGGTAAGTTTTTTGTAAATTTTGTCGTCCCGTCTATTGGTTACTTCATCAAAATCTGGTTAAAGTAGTAAAAATAATGTTACAATATTTTATAGAAAATAACAGAATTTATTATGCTAAAAAAGCAAGTAAGGTTTGGAAATAGGCGTATAATATAGATTTTTGTTTTCTCCTTTTTTTTTTAGAGAAAGATCTTTGGCAACTTTATCACTGATTAGGCATACCTAGGGTCTAAAGAAATTTCTAACATTTTAACACTGAATGGCGTGAAAATTGGCAGAGCTTCGGTTAAACAAAGTGACGGGCATGTTGGTGCGAGATAAATAGCTGGCCCACTATTTATCTGTGAAAAACTAAATTATGGCAGTATTAAACGCTAGCGTCAAAACTGGATGACTAACACTTCTCAAACCAATGTGAAAATAAATCGTTAGTAAAGGCAAGCGTATCTTTTTATCAAGCATTTTAGGCGTACTTATCGGGTTAAAACTGAGAAACAGGTAGGTTTCTCACGGGGACATGTCTGCTCAATATACATATTGTATCTTTTAGCTAGGTGAGGCTACTATGAGGTAATATGTCGTAATTTGAAAGTATAGCTACTGCCCAACTTTAACGTTATTAAGGATGCATTAGAGTGTTGTTAAGGATATAGGATTGGGTATTTTGCTGTAATGCAGAAAGGTGTAACTTTTTCTGCATGAATATAGTGTTCAGGACCTTGTGGGACCGTTCTATATTCCTATAATCTACTGGAGAGCGTAATCCAAGAACATTTTTGCACCCCATCTTTGTCTCACTAATTCAAATCAATTAATTAGCGTTGCAAACCACTCCTGTGGGTCCTTGGTACTTTAAAAAAAAACTACCAGTTTTCACAATTTGCTGCTGCAGCTCTCCATTATCATCTTCCAAAGGTCATTGTAAATGTCAAAATGTCCTCGCATCACCACTTATTCCAACAGGTGCAGTTAGTCGGTGACGACCAACTATAGAGTTGCTTAAAATTGCTCATGTAATAATTTCTCGGAATGACTTCCCAATTCATTCCTCCTGTCTTAGTGAAGAATATTATCGGAATTTACCCAAATGTTCAAATAAATAAACTCAAATAACCTCTTGATTAGCAGTTTCCTTGCTACTATCTAGTAGTTCTATAATTGTCCTAATGCACATGTTTTCATCTTGGCTCTACGGCCTTCGCTCTAAGACCTTTTCCAAATTACGACTGGCTCTGTGATAAAATTTAGAAAACTACTCATCTATCCGCAAACCTATGTAGCTGATTCGCGGATCTTTGCCCAACGAATTATAATAAAAATGCATCGGTACAAAATTACAGGCCAGAAAGTTTGTAATAATATATTCGTTATTTTTCGTAAACTAATCTGGGCTAAGACTGATTTTAGTGAATAAAAACTTAATTCATATTATATATGCCATATGGGGGTTATTGGATGAATAATTTTCCACCCTAATCATCGCCTGCATTTTGAATTTAATTTTAAATAAAATTTGTTGAAAACGCAATGATATTTTAACAAAACAGCCTAAATGGATGAACTCTGTTTCTTGAAAAATTCATTTCTAGTTTTTTATATTATATGTGAAAACAACAAAAAATGTTTGAATCAATAATTAATTTAAATATTTTTTTAATAGTTATTTAAGTGATTATAAAATTACACTACAGTTTGTTATGGGTGCTTGTTAAACTGGATCGAACAAATCAATCTGGATAAACTGGAAACATAGAGCATTCCCGATCAAGGGATATAGTAGGTAGTTGTTACTGTAGAGAAATCCGTAAAGTGATTACAGACATCTGCATTTGACGTTCAAGCGGCTTTAGAGATTTCATTTACAAGTAGTGCACAGTGTGTCCCAGATTATTATCTTGATACATTGAATATTGCAAAGATTTATTCTGAAATATATCTCATTGTTTGTAATTTAATACATTATTTGAAAATATATTATTAAACATATTACTATTCGATAATAATAATTATAATAATAATATAACTAAAAAATTTCACATAGAAAATAAAGTTAAGAAGATAATATACTAAATCAAGAAAAAAATTAGTAAATTTTATTAAAAAAATGAGGTACTCGAAAAACAGTGAGCTCTTTCAATGAGAATTGATTTTATTATAATTAAATTGTTTTGTACTTTTTTCTTTTTTTTAAATTTATTTATACATTCCGATTATTCATACCATACAGATTTATAGATTCATACCATAAGTGAAGATGATGATATTATCTCTTAGGTTTCCAGGGCCATTTTCATGAAAAAAACTTGAGTTTCCTGGTTGAGGCGTATACCTGGCGGTTTGCTATAAACCGACGTTTCGTCCATTTTGCAATTAACCTCTTCAGGGTTGTTATATCTTGAAAACAAGGACTTCAGGGAAGGAGTGAAAAAGCAGGGAATAAAACTTTTATGGTTTTCCGGAGCAAGACAATGTTAAAACTTTGGCAGGAGGGCAGTGGGATGGGACACATAGACCTCGTCATCCGCCTACCAACCGTGGGCAAGGAAGAGAAACTTAAATCCCGCCCACCATCTACGATCAAGATGGCAGAGGAAGAAGCTGTGCCCCTTCTTTACCAAGGTTCGTTGTTCCATTAGCTTTCAAGGTGTAACGATCCTGAAAAGATTCATTGCAATTTGGGCAAAAGGTCGGTGTATAGCAAACCACTGACGCGATCTGAAGCCGAAACTCAAGTGTTTTTTATTATGATATTATTAATGTATAGAAAATAAAAAACGTGTTAGGAGATGCCTACCATGTGATACTCCCTATCACATTTTATTTGTTGTCGAGAAGATGCTACGTGGAAGTAATGTGGTCGCGACGCCAGTGGCATTTACTCTGGTGTAATAGTAAGAGAAGAGAGATTTTGGTTAAAGGATTAGGATGATAGGAAGTTGGGGTCTGATGGACAAAAAAGGATGTTAAGGTCTTGTTGAATGGTTAGAATAAAAACAAACGGAGTTCAACAGTCTCGTTGAACGAAGCGTTGGTAATTTTTATGAAGATTTTTGATTGTAAAGATTGAATGCGATAGGATTTGTTTTTGCTTGGTTGAACCCCAAACGGGTTTTGTATTTGTGTTGTAAATAAGTCTTTTATTTCCAAGGGATAAGTTAGAGGTCGGTGAAGTAGTTTGTATGATCTGTTTAGTTAAAGTTTTATTAATGTTTGGTGCGGATTCCATGTGAAACTTCTGTCGAGATATAGTTGATAAGTCCTAAATATCGATTTGTCAACTGTCATTATTATGAATCTATAGATGAAGATGAGAGAGACATACTTTCGTCACTGGACAGTGAGTGAGCTGCAGAGGAAATCTAATTGCAAGCTGCCCGGGACCTTCGCTTAAGTGTTAACCGCGCTACCATTAATCTTACTTTACCCAATCTCTGCGCATACCTCAAGTATACGTCGATTTCTTTGGACGTTCGATTACTGCCCTCAAGATTTATTGTATGGGTCATTACTCCGTAACATCTAACATAGGTGGACATGCGATATTTATATTGATAAGTATTGCTATATATTTGTATTTTCTTTAGCTGGCTTATAAGATAATTATTACTATATATATGTATTTTACATAGCTGGCTTATGTAGCTAATTAATGCTAAATATTTGCATTTACTGCAGCTGCAACTCCTGCGGCAATTTCAGTGTTTTAGCACCAATTAGAGCAGTGCGGATTCATTAATCTGCCAGAGATTTTTTTCGTCATCAACTCCTTTTTCAGAACAACTGTTTAGTAACCAGGGTTCGTCCATCATCAGGATGTTTGGCCTTATCACTGACTACCTCAGACTATTTATCACGACATGCCGATGTTAAGGGAATATCTAGTAATTTTGGCCTTATTATACTTTTTTATTTTTAAACTATTACTGATGATAAGTAAATTTATTTATTTATTTAGTAATTTCTTTGTAAAGTAAATAAGTAAATGTAGAATTATTTATTTTTATTCATTTCATTTAATATTTAGGCTAATTTATATCACTCTTTTTAAATTATATTAGACTGAAAACTGTGGGTGTTTAATGGTCCCACGCCAATATCAATCTACTCACTTCAAAAAGCCAAAGTGGGTTAAATTTAGTTTAAGTAGATGAAATTAAGAAAGTAAAGCAGCCTAGCGCATCTACCTGATGGTTTTTCTCTCAGACAAAAAGGACATATATCTTAAGTCGGAAGTTGGTAACTATTCTACGAACTCAGTTTAAAAGTAGTTTCAACTCTAAGAGAACTTTCGTTCACACAAAAGCTGCTGTACAGTATAAATAATAAGTAGATGGTGATCTCAAGTTGAAAACTAGTTTATACTAGATACGTTTCTACTTTTGTGGTTTAAATTTTAATTTAAATAGCACAAAGAGGATAATTTATGAAAATGTCTTTCTACATTATTAAAAAAAATTTGTAATAATTATAAAATGTTAATTATTCTGCCTTTATTTATTTTGTAATAAAATAAATAAACATTAAATTTCATTAAACTTTTAAAGATTATAAACTGCAAAATATATTTTCTTTGTTTGTCAGTCATTTTTTTTTTATCATTCCACACAAATTTTGAAGATTTATTCGTTGCTATCGCAACGCATTTAAGCATCATAATCGTTGAAAGGTTAAACTCATTGCATCTAGTTGGCTAATATGTTCATGTAAAATGTTACAACATAATCAGCTAAACCTTGATTTTTAAAAAAGCTTAGGCATAATACGAATATTTTTATAGAAAGGACATTTACTTGTACATTACCTTTTAAATTTCAAATTTTTGGAAGAAACATTATTACACTAATGTGTTTAAGGTCAATTTACTTGAATGTAAAATGTTTCCATTCATCAATTTTTTCTTCTATTAGCAAGAGGAAGTATTGCAGTAGTGTCAAAAATGAGTTATCACCAGAAATACGTACTTGTTTTGAGGTTTCCTGAGTAAGAAAAAAAAGTTTTTAACGAATAGAGTGCGTGTATGTTTGAACTTAATATTTCGGAAACAAAATAATCTCAGGTAACCGAGATTCATTAATAAATAGTATAAATAAACTTCATAATACATTTAAGAACTACCGGCTCATTTGACATTTTTCGGATCCAATCCCATCAATTAGAATCACGACTTTACTGAATGTATTTTTTTTTTTTTTTCAGTTTCGTGATTTTCTCAAATATGGCTGCAACGATTTTCTTTAAATTTCGTATACAATCAACATATATAAATTTGATATCGTTTATTTGAAAAATTTTTTCAGACATGAGTTTTTGGTGGTTGAAAAGTGATAGGTTAATAACTGTCCAGTTAGCATTCCATATTTGTAGAAAAACACAATTCTGGTTTTCGAGAACATTTCAAAAAACTCAAATACCTACCCTGTGTAGTCGTACTTTCGATTAACTGATTTTCTTCAAATTTGATGTTCTAGCAATGCTACTAATGTGTATTACACACCGTATATGTGGTAGAACCATACATTGTATTGAAGTGATACTTTACAAGAATGTTTAGTGTGCCACTGTTCCCCAGAACCTCCCAAAAAGACATCTTTCTGAGAAAGATTCAAATAAAAGTGATTATATATATAATAATAACAATGTTAGGGAGGGTAGGCGCAGACATGCAACTTTTAGTTGTGCAACAGTTTAGTTGCAAAAATGAGTCCTACACAGTTAAATGATAACGCGCACACATGTAGCTGATGTGCAATTGTCAGTTTAAGCAACTAAACAGTTTGTGCTTTGTCACAAACTAAACGATTGCGCAACTAGTTGCAATTGTTTTGTATCATACAGGTTTAAATGTGTCTGCGCACACTTGTGATCAAACAGTTGCAAGCTTAATACATAGTGCCCAAAGCGAGATGTCTTCTCAAGAGCGACAGGGTAAGTAAGAATTCATTTTGTTCGGACTTTTATTAAGAAAACTGCTTTAATACCATTTTACTATAAATTTCGATTTATTTATTTAGTTATTTACAATTTAATGAACAGTTAATAGTTAGTATATTAGAAAAAGAAATGTTCAAAACAAAAGTAATAATAGTACTATATTAAATTAAGTTATTTCAGAGTTTGAAGATGATTCTGATTGGACGGAAAGGTTCATCCAGGAAATTCAAAGCAGACCACCAATTTATAATACCAGCCTACCCGAGCACTCTGACCGGAACTTAGTTCATCTTAAAACTGAATCGTTTAATTGCATGTGTGCTAAGGTGATGGCACAAGACGGTTTAGTTGCATATGTCTGCGCACTTCGTCATTCGCCGATTAAACTGTTGTGCAACTATTGCAAAACTTAAAAATTTTATGTTATGGTTTGGACCGTTGTTAAACAATACAAACAAAAAATTAGTTGGCTGTGGCCAAAGAAGAAACTTTTTATTTTTAAAAGTTTATTCGACGTTTCAGACACCTTTAGTGTCCTTCTTCAGAAACTACATAAACAAAAAATAATATAGAAATACAAAAATTGTATGATTAAAATTAGAACATTTCAAGATTAAACACTATTAAAAAGATATGATACCTGTTAAGAACAAATGGAGAGTTAAATGTTGGAGGAGGTTATTGTTTGGTTATGGAGTAAGGTATGCTTGCAGAGAAAACAGAGAAGGGAAAATTTACAAGTTGGGAA
>JAAEAF010009810.1:0-43265 GCA_011037195.1 Triatoma infestans
CATTGAGGCTTATTGTGCCACCCCTCGAAACTTGATAGAAGAAGCTCTCCTCTTCATGAAGTCCAGAACCTTCCCCACCAGTCCTTCTTGGAGTACGATTTCCTCCGGTCTCAACGTGCCGAAGATCTCGTACAGCAATCTGCCGATTGGAGGTGAGAGGCCGTCTCCTCCTCGTCCTGACACAGTCTGCACAAGGGCTCTACATCCACCAATCCCACCTTGTGCAGATATTTCTTGAACCTACCATGCCCAGTGAACAGGCCCGTTATCAGAGAAATGTGATACCTGCTTAGACCCAGGGTTCTTCTTCTACACACGTCTGGCATGACCATTTTGCCGTGTTTTGCCCCAGTACTTAGCCGCCAGTGACTATTATGCTCTCTCCAAGCCCATTCTCTCAGAGACGCCCTCCCCATGCTTTTAGCTATTCCCAGAACAGGTTCCAGCCTATTGTGGGTTTTAGTTAGGTAGTGTTTTTTAGACTTCAATTAATCATATCTAAATATAGCGTACTCCTATATTTATACTCCTATATTTTTATATAAAGGGATCCAAAGCAGAGAGAGAGGCAAAATAGAGAATCTCACTCGCTACTTAGGCAAGTTAGTGTAGGAGACTCTGTACATATACAGCTGCGCTAGCCCTACAAGTGTCAGACTTAGAACAGTTTATACAGCAGTTATAACGCGTTAATCGACTACTACCCCTCTCTTTACTCAGCCTATTTTTTCTTATTTCTATTTACGTGTAAAAATCCTGGCAGTTTAGTGTCTCTATTTTATTATAAAATGTTCAGCATTCATTCTAGCTTATTTCTTAAAAATCCTTCCTCACTCATTTCTCTCTTTCTAAAACCTATAAAATATATTAGGACCACTAATCTTTGGGTGGAAATTTCAACTCTAACGAAAATGTGTGAATTTTTTAACTGTATGACATTTGAATGATTTACACTAGAAATCAATGTACAGCCCTCGCCATTTTATCTATGCAATAATATGTATGCAATATTTGTATGATTATAACGGAAAACCGTCCTTCTAATCCAATCCAATTCTAAAAACCAATTTTAGATAATAAGGAATATTTGCCAGATTAATTTATAACATTTAGCAAATTTGACATGAAAGAAAATTGGTCAAATATTTTATTTAAGAGAAAAGAGAAAAATGAATTGTGTTAAATTATATATATATATATATATATATATATGTATGTATATATTATACAAAAAGGAAGGAAAGAAACAAGGGGAGCTTCCAAATATAAATAGCTAGAAATCAGGGTAAGGAAGAATTTACGATGACTTTAGCACGATGTCTACACTAATATGTATAAAATAGCATAGTAGTTTCCCCCATGCAAGGGACCCAAATATGCTGGCGGGGCTACAAATTGAAAAAGACGGCTCCCTAAGTGTTCTTGTGCTCCCCCCCCCTCCAATAAGTCAATACTAAATTAGAAATAACCTTATTCTTTCACAAGTTATTTATACTCTTCAATATCGTAGCACGACTCTCTTCACTGATTTTATATATTATAGAGCGTCGCAATCACGATCTTGCTTCCTTTCCAAAAAATGTAACCATAATTCTTTTGCTAACAATAAACAACATTACATTGCTTTTTCAACTTCTTGTTAGCTTAATATTTTCTGTCCAGCAATCACTATAATGATCTAATTGAAATAACAGCAAAAAATAAATAAGAAAATGCCCCATTTTTAATAAAAGGGAGAAATTGTTTTTTAAACAGGAGTATGCATGTAAAATTTCTTCTTTTACCAATTAAGTATAAAGTAATTTTTACAATTCATGTTCAGTTGTTGGTGTTCCCCAAGGCTTGCTCCTCTCCTATATATTTTCATTGCTACAGATATCCCTTCCCACCCAGAAGCAATCCTCCACTCCTACGCTGATGATGCATGTGTAATTCCTCCAAATCCCGATTCTGTTTTCGCATCCCGTGCCCTACAATCCCATATCACCTCTCTACAAGACTGGCTTATCAGGTGGAGTATAAAGGTCAATTCCACTAAAAGCAAATGCATATCCTTCACCCTCCATTGAACTACTCCCTCCGCCCATCCTCCTTCATGGAGTCACAATACTGACAATCGACAAAGGCCGATGTTTAGGACTTTATCTAGATAAAAAACTCACTTAGAATCCCCATACACGATTAAAAAGACTTAAACCAATCAGACGTTACAAACTTCTCTCGAGACTACTTGACCGTCGCTCTAAACTTTCCCTTGAAAACAAAAGTCTTATCTACCACAATATTATAAAACCCCTCTGGACATAGGGATGCGAGGTCTAAGCATTCCAACTCCTATCGCATTCAAGCTTTTCAATCTAAACCCTCAGAAGAATTATCAATGCCCCGTTCTACGTTTGCAACCTAACACTTCACACTAACCTCAAAATCCTTTTTGTCCCTCAGTTAATAAAAGCATGTTAAGAAAAATTCCGTGACCACATATCCAACCGACTGTACTAACCCTTTAGTCCAAAAACTCTCTTCCCTTTCTATCCCACAAAACCATTCCAGAAAGCTGAAATGCCACCGGCACCGTGACCACCTAACTTCATATTAGCATTTTCTAGTAATAATGAGGGAGTATCTCCATTGGGTGACATCTCCCAATAAGAATTTCACGGCCTTTTTAAGCCACTGCCTTTTTATTATACTGTCTGTATAGTTGTAAATTTCTTAATAATAATAATAATAATAAAAAAAAGCTGGTGTGAAACACTCACAAAACTTTCTCTTACTCCAGTTCTCAAAATTATAATTGACAAATTGTATAGTTTGTGTACAAAATTTAATGAAAATCGTCGAAAACTGTTCAGTAAAAGCGCACTTCCGGTTTACTAATTTTCTTGAAACTCAGAATTTTGGCCATCTATTTATTTCTAATTAATTTTGTTTAGATGATAGAATTGTATAATCAACTATGAGACAAATACGAGTATAACCAATCCCTCCCCTAAAAGTGCCCTTAAATGAATTTGCCCAAAGAAAAGTTTTAAATAAAAGTTATAGATCATTGTATGTTTAGTTAATATAAGAAGTTTCTAGAAAATCGTCGCAGCAGTTTTTGAGAAAAAAGCGAAAAAGTGAACAAATCATTTAGTAATGTGGTAAAGTAGATATACTTCCGGTTATCCGATTTTTTCAAACTCGGAATTTCAACAATATATTGAATTCTAATAACATTATTTGGATGGTAGAATTGTCTAATAAACTGAAATAGCACTTTAGATAAAAACCTAACCCCACTCTTCCCCATATCTGCCCTTAAATGAATTTTCCTAGAGAAATGTTAGAAATAAAAGTTGTAGCTCTTTGTATGTGTACTTGATATAACAAAGTTTAAAAAAAATCGTCGGAGCCGTTTTTCAGAAAATTGCAAAAAAGTGAAAAAACTAATTTGTAAAGTGGTACTTCCGGTTCAGGAATTTTGACAGATAACGTAGGGAATGGTGATACCTAAACGGAATATCAAGTTTCAACTTTCTGCGGTTTTTCATTTTTGAGCTATGCTGTTCACACACACACACAGACCATTTGCTAAAAACCACTATTTTGGTCTCAGGGAACCTCAAAACGGACATTTCCGGTGAAAACTCGATATCGAAAATTTGACACGATTACAATACTTCCTCCTACTAGGAGTAAGAGAAAGTAAAAAAAATGTTCAGTTGTTATAATAGTAGTTCACTATTATAATATTAGCTCACGCTCAAGCAGGCAATCCTGAATCCCGAGAAGCTTAAAAGTGTCATTTAAACTATTTTCAATTTTATTCAATTTTTATTAAATTTTATGAAAACTATAATTATAATTCCGATTTTCCCAATATTGCAATTTTCAGTAAATTGACAATTGTAAAGTGTTTGAAGCAAAGTAAAAATAGGCAGGCAAAAAAAAGGTTTGTTTTTTTTTTATCTCGAATTATAAGGATAACAAGGGAATGGATCCCAAGATTTAGTTTCCATAGAAACAGAGAAACTGCAATACATTCTTTAAACGAACAAAAAAATAATGTTTACTAATAATATTTCTTATTGGATAATCAAAGTATGGATCAAAATCTATTTTCATAATTAATTTTTTTATTAAGAAGAAAAGTGGAAGATCCGGGATGATTGTTAACGGTCAAAACTATGTTTGGCGAAGGGGTTTTTTACAATATAATGTTAACGGTGATAATATCCAATGAATAACCCAGCAACGCTGCAACCCAAGCAAATCTCAGGGGACGCTCTACTTTTTTTTGTCCAAAGCTTCATTATGTCACCCAGCTCGTATAATCTTTGTATAGTAACACTTTTTTTTTCAGTAAATAATTTACTTTAGAAGTGGTTTTACAATGGCGGTAGTGGTAGGCGATATTGTATTGAAAATAAATATTTATTGTACCGTACCAGGAACTAATAAATACTAAATCAGAAGCATATATGTTCATAGCTGAATGCTTCAATAGAAAGAAGGTAAATATATATAGTTCAGGCTGATGATGGAAAAATAGAAAAGTGTGTAAATATAAGGTTACATTGAAAATTGTGGATCTTATTCATAACAAGAAAAATTTCTCAATAAAATGCTAATGGAATAAGATGAAAAGCAAAATTACTATTTATTATTGAATTCATATTTAATTTTAAGAACAGTTTTTGTATTAACACAATCCAGCTCGGAAAATGATATAAAACTAATAGTTGGAAAAAAACCCTAAAATTATATATTTTACTGTAACATATCCTAGTTTTTACCGGATTCATCGCATTGTGAAAGTTATAGAAGAAAATTAATCATGAATGCTTTAAGTTATTCGTTTCGTCAAAACATCTCAGGTGAGATGTGAAAGTGAAGTACGAGGAAATGTAAGAGGAAAGCTTTATATAGAGAAATAATAGTTGAGCTTTTAAAGTGACATATAGCTCGGAGAGCTATTAACAGCGAGGCCCTTTCCTTTGTTTCAAAAGAGGAAGTTTCAGGATTTTGAAAAACTAAAGTATAAAATCTCAGAAAAGTGTTACGATAAGTTGCGATAGAAAAATGAACCGTATACAGGAAAGAATGCAGGAAAAACCAAATGCACTTGGCATAAACAAAAAACTGTGTTCAAGGCACATGGCTAGCGTTAAGTAATAAATGCAAGCGCTACTTGAGAGTGTTGCAGTTATCACGTAGGATGTACCAATCTGATTATCGTTAAACACTGCTATTTGTTTTTGAGGTACATTCATAACTTATATTTGCTTTCTCTTCTGGCCTAAACATCAAGCTTTCCTGTTTTGTTTTTTTTATCCATTCTGCAATGTAACATTATATTTCAATGAAAATACTTAAATAATGAAGTTTGTTAATCTGAAAATGAATTCATCATTTTTCGTTTCTTAAAGATTAAAGTACTTATGGAAACTTAAAAAAAAATAAAAAAAATAGTGACATCACACTCCGGTAGATAGTAGATTTGTCTAAAACCTTAATATTGACACATGTCCTGGTGGTATCTGTGATGGATGCAAGAAATACTTATATAAATATATTTAATTTGAAAAAATCAAAATTATGAAAATATGTGACATTCTCTTTCAGGTAGAAGACCACAATTGTCTTTTAGAGTTAATGAACTTGATAGCATTGTGTACCGCTTCTTCTCACAGGGGAAGATTTGAAATAACAATTAGAAGACATTCCTTCAAGCACAGTTTTGTTGTAGACACCAAGGAAATCACATCAGTACTGTGCCAGTTTAAGTTATAACGTAAGAGTAAAAATCAAAATTATGAAGAATACGTGACATTCCCTTGCAAAAGGACATTTCAGGTAGAAGACCACGATTGTCTTTTAGAGTTCATTAACTTGATAGCATTGTGTACCCCTTCTTCTTACAGGGGAGGAATTGAACGTACAATTAGAAGACATTCCTTCAATACAGTTTTTTGTAGACACCGAAGCAGAACACTTGTTTTTCGCTCTCTTAGCATCAGTGATATTAATAAGTTTATAATATCTTGCAAATAACTTGTAGTTATTATTTCAATAGAATATATTTATTGTTAGCAGTGGTGACTACTTTCTTATTTCTGATACTTCACTCTCATAAACATATATACTTACAAGCCCTTTTACAAAACCGCTCAAGCCACTACAAACATACTACAACTCAACACATCAATTACATTTCATATCTAAATGGAAAATCAAGTTTGAGAGCTTCCTCCAATTTTTTTCGTTTTTGTAAATTTTGTTCACACAAAAATACACACACGCATACACACACACACACACACACACACCAAAACTATTCGCAAAAACAATTTTTCCTCTAAAATACCTCCTCGTACCAGGAGGAGTATGAGAAAGTAAAAAAAATGACAGGTATTTATTGCTAGTTCTTGTGAAATAATAAAATATGATTTCAAAATGAAATACCGTGAGAATATAATATGAACAGCAATGGTCAGACCGGAAGTAGGTAGAGACTTAAATAGATTAAGCATGCGAACATTTATCACGACTTATTGCTTGAAAATTATCTGTTACTTTTCTTCTTCTCCTTTAATAAAAAAATTGCTTTTCTCATAATAACTGTGAATTAAAATGAATTGTTATTTAACATCTTAAAGTAATTACAATTCTGTTTCACTGTATAACAACGTAAAACCAGAGAGAAATTATACGAGTAATTAAAATAAATTAAAATTAGAATATATATTTTGCCGACTGTTACTTTGTTGAAGATTATTTATCTAAATGTTTAATTTTAATTAATAGAACAGAGGAGGAGGAGGAGGAGGAGGAGGGGAAGAAGCGGAAGTGTGATTATAGTTTTTAATGAAATACTGTTGTGTCTGGAACCAAGTCAGAGGTGTGGAATTCCCGGACTGAAAATATTTTTAAAGTGGAAAACTATATGTTATAAAGGTCAGCCAAAGAATTTTTATCATTTTCACCACCCATATGATTTTCACACATTTTGTGCTGACTTTACGCTTTGACACTTTTTATTTATACTTTTTATCTTATAAAACTATCGTTACAATACGTTTTGTAGACGCTTGTTATATTTTGGTAAGAGATTCTATATGCACCATTTGAACTTAAAACTTAACTATATAGTATGTAATAGCAAGAGAGAGAAGCCAGGCCCTCTCTGGTACTCTCTGACTTAAGCAAGCTAGAGTGGGAGAACCTGTGTATATAAGCCAGTGGAAATCTATCTAGATCTATCTATCAGATTCAATCATACATCGCATCGAGTCATATCTCTACTCCCACCTTTTATTCTATCAAAATCGTTATAAAGTCCAGTGCAGTTTATGTAAACTTATAGCTACATTATAACAGTGTCTTCATCATATCTCGTTCATTCAACCAAACCTAATTTCTCTCCTCAACAACCCCATTATATTTGTAATAGCAAGAGAGAGAAGGCAGGCCCTCTCTGGTACTCTCTCTCTTGCTATTACAAGTAGATCTTCTCACATTTATAATTTTGGCGGGAGAGAAGAAATTTTGGAGTCTTGAAATCAGAGCGACAAAGCAAGATTATTGGTCATGATGATAAGTCATAAAGTCGTGATGATAAATTCTTTAGCATTAAAATTTTAACAATAACTTGCTATATTCTGTATTCGGTTCCAGAGTGGATGGCAGGTCTGGGGCTGCCGTCTATTTTGAGACGGAAGACCAGTTGGTGATGCATCTTGGTGAGTGGACTACTGTTTTCGGCTGAGGTATATGCAATTCTTGTGTATTTTGGATGAGAGGGTACGTAACCCTAACTTAAAGGATGTTTGTATCTGCTCGGACAGCCAAGCTGCGCTAAAGGCGCTTAGTTCATGTGTCTTCCCTTCCAGATTGGTGTTAGAATGTTCTAAAAGCCTGGAAGAGCTTTCTTCTCTGAAGATGTGTTTCTAGATTGGGCAAGGTCACTTGGGAATTTTTGGAAATGAGTAGGTGGATAGGTTTGCCAAATTGGGAGACTCTCTCCATTTCATTGGTCCCGAGCCTGCTCTTGATGTGTCTTTTGGCACATGTCTGTCAGGCTTCCTGTCATGGATCCTTATGGATGAGTACAGCAGGTTGTCGGCAGTCTAATGTGCTTATTTGGGCTCCGGGCAGGGCTTTAAGTGAGGGGGTCCTGTGCCTTTCACGACCTCTTTCAGGTATCTGGTTGGCTTCCTCACTGGGCATTGTGAGACGGAGGAGGAAACACTCACACATCTCATGACGGATCGTTTGGGCTGTGAGGGATATTAGATTCTGGACCTTTGGCCGGAATAGGATATCGGTAGAAGAGCTTAAGATATGTCCTTTCAAAGTTCTGGTCCGATTTGTTCGGACTGTGGTAAAACTTAAATGGGGTTAAAAACGGGCCTGACTTTTGTTCCAAACCGGTAGTGTTATTATTTGTGGTAGCTATATGGGCCCCGGGAGGGTTTGGATCGCGTAGGTTGCCCTCCCTTCTTGACTAGGAATAATAATAATAATAATAATATTCTGTGTGGTCCAGTTTGTATACATTCTCTTAACCCCCTAATAAGGGGAAAGTATTGAGATCTTGCCAAATTTTCCGCAATGAGTTTTCACCGGAAATCCATTTTTTGGGGGCTGCCTGAGTACGAAAAAAAAATGTTTTTGACGAATGGTCTGTTGTGTGTGTGTGTGTGTGTGTGTGTGTGTGTATGTTTTACAGAATGTAGTTGAGCAACTTTGACATGAAAACTCTGATGTTGGAGAGTTGAATAGTCAGCGTATCACGAGATCAAATGTCAAAGTGCTGTGATCATTAGCAGTTCATCAAATTTGATCGTTTTGGTGACCCAGAGTAATCCAGTCAGGGCAGCTTAAAGTATCCTGTTTCCAAACCTGCACTTTTCAGTGGGGAACCTAGTCTATTCCGGTGAAAACTCTATTATCTGTCTGTCTTGCACCTGTCTTCCAATCCTTAATATTCGTTCTCTTTATGAAATCACTGCCATATATGTCTCTTATGAAAACTGCCTTAAATGCCCCACTATCAGACATTTTCTCTATAACAATCTCAGCTTCCACTAATTCTGCTGTAACTAATGGCACGACCACCTAGCGCTTGTAATTTTAATGAATAAGCTATTAATACGCCTATATAAAGTACTTTCAAATTATTTTCTATGGTTATGGCAAAAGTTGGACAGGTAAACAGCCTAAAATTTACAAAAGTATCTTATTAATTATCAAAAAGCACTTAACTTACAAAAAGTTATCAATAAAATTATTGATTAAATCTAGTTTGAGTAAATCAATCCACCACAGGCTACCTGCACTCCAGTCTACTAGAAGAAGAAAAAATTGAGCAATAGCTAAAACAAAATGCCGAAAAGAAAATCTAGATTTTATTTATGTAGATTAATATTTCATATATTTTCCCTTCCTACCGAAGCTTTTTAGAAATGTATGAGCACTTTTTCTAGTGCCCGCAATCAAGGAGAACTAGAAGAAAACGAAGAAACATCCAATCAAATACAACAATTCATTCACAGTACTTGTAATATTGAAAAAGTTAATTTTAAGGGGAAAAAACATGAATATAAACGACTTTGGCAATCAGAGTTTTGAATACGATTTTATTCTGTAACACGGGCGGGTATAAAGGCAATGCCGCCTTTAATGGAAGCAAGGGAAGTTACTATGCAAAATAACTTCATCTATATGTATTGATTTGGTTATTTAATGGAAACAGTGGTAGAAGACGATTAAAAGTATGATTCAGAAATTATTTTTGGATGTTCACAGTTTTGGTATGAATATTTTAGACAATATTGACAACACTTCGTTATGTCATATATAGAATGCTTTGCAAGTTATTTGTTGTTATAAGTGGTTGAAGTTTCACAAAAGTTTGGTGGTAAGGAAAAGAAAGTAACTCAGTACTCGTACAGGATAAGAAAAGGTGTGTAGGGGTGCATTGTTGAGAATGGACGAATAAAAGTCTAGCGGTAGTGGGGAAAATGGTCTTCTATTGTCCAGAGAGTCATTGAACTTCTTATAAATGTGTAAACTACTAGTGGAAGAGTATGGCGTCCACTCTACATTGTCTACATGACTTCCTCTTCAACTTTCAGCCAACTATGGGTTTCATATTACAGGCAAGAATAAGTTTCGTAACAAACAAATCGATTGCTGAAAAACTGGTGTAGAATAGGTTTCATAACATCGAGTTGATGTGTGGAAAAATTGTAAACTATATTTTTACCACTGAGTTTGGAAATTGAAAGAATTATATCCTTAAATATTTTCTTTTATTTCTGTAAAGGGAACTATTGCGATCATGTGAAATTTTCGAAATTGAGTTTTCTTTGGAAATACATGTTTTGAGTTCCCTCGAATAAAGAAAAAAGACCTGCACAGACTTGCAAAACACCCTGATAATGGGCGAACGTCCGGTTCTAGAAACCACAAAATGAAGCAGGGTATCACGGAAAATATCACTTTCCAGCTTTGCGGACTCAACCATAACAGTGATAAATTATGTGAGAAATTTTGTACCAAATATGTCTGAAATGATGGCCCCGATGAGACTTTTACTCCAAAAAAAGTTCGAAATGGGTGTGGCTCTATTAAGTCATAATGAAGGTTTTCAAAAGTGAAAGAAGCATTTTGTTCAATAAAAGTTTTGGGAATTTTTGATCCAAACAAAGATTTATTAATATAAACCGATGCCGGTTCATCATGTTTACGATCATGTCACTTTCAAGGGAGTAAACCAATATGTTTTACGCATCAAGGAGTTTTAACAGAATGCGTACAACGGTATACGCAGATTGAAAATGGATATTGGTAATTGTATTGCCTATCGCAAAATCCATAATTCCATATTTGGGAGAAATATTACGGTTCATACAAAACCATCAACCACTGGTTCCAAGATTAAAAAAAAAAAATTATGTAATATCAGCGCTTCAAGAGACTTGAGAAAGCAGTTAAAACTAGTGAAATATAAGCTGGGCACTTATTTATGCTCCAGGAAAGTACATTCAAGTTGCCGAGATACGGCATTTCCCAACTCCACATGATTTTGAAAGTGAAATTAATTTAACAAGAAATTGTTCATTCTATGAGTATTAGTGAAGAAAAACAAAAGGAATTTATACGAGCCGCAGAAACTGATACAATCTTTAGCAGGTTGAAACAGTTTTGCATAGAAGGTTGGCTCACATCAAAAACTATGAGTAGATGATGAACTGCATATTTACTGGAACAATCGACAAGAAATATATTTAGGAAATGGTCTTCTCATTCAAGGAAACAAAATCAAAATTCTAACTAAATATGTTTGCCAGCCTATGGGCAAAATATTTTAGCTTATTACATGAAAGTCATCAAGGTGTGCAGAAAACCAAGCATACCAACCAAGGATAGATTGTACTGGACAGGAATAAACAAGGATATAGAGAGATCTAGCAAAAAATCACAAAGGTTGCATAAAATTCTTATACGTCGAACACAACAGAAATTCCAGATAGTTCATTTCAAAAAAATTGCCAGCGATATAGCAGAATTTGGAAGTAAATCATATTTAATTATAAGCAATTACTTTTCCTAATGGCTTGAGATATTATCTGTTGCAGGTAAATCAGCTTCTCATATAATTAATTAAACTAAAACTTATATTTGCAAGCTATGTTATACTGAATCAGGTTGTAACTGATAATAATCCATTTGGTTCAACATCATTCCGTCAGTTTGCCAAGGATTGGAACTTTAATGTTAGAATACAGAAATATATCTTAAACAGGAATCGGTTACTCATCTGGGGCAACCTGAACTCGAGTGTGTGTAAAAGTGCTACTTTATTTTCATGTCAAATTAATAACTATTACTCGGAAAACGTTTCGAGTAGTAACAATAGATTCTAATAATAATAATAATAATCTTTAGTTTTATCTTTTTACAAAATTCTAACTATAATTAACAATTTAACGGCAATATTCATGGTCGTGAGACCGTCTGTGTTTGACTAGATTCTATCAAGTAATAATTACATAAAGCATAAAGTGCTAAATGCACAGTGAGTGTTTAAACTGATTTCGCTCTGAACTCGTCTTCGATTTCACCCTTTTTATCAAGATATCCTGAAGAGGAGGGAACACCTGAAATCGGTTGAAGCACCACAAAATGAAGTAGTCTATTAAAAAAAAAATCTGGTAAACCAAATTTCGTTTCTATTACAAATTCATTTAATTCTACATTTTTGCTCGTGTTAATACGAGTATAATGAATGGTAAGGTAAATGTACATATAACAAACAACGTGTAAAGAAAATGCTCAACAAAAGGTGAACAAGGTGAAAGCAGAAGGGAAAATTCACTACAATGGGATACTGAACTCACGGCAACCAAAATGTTTAGTTCGTCTTAAGAAAAACTGATTTATTATTAAAAACAGAATTGCCACATACAAATACAAAAATAATGGCTAACAGGTTTTGAATAAAAAATCTAAATAAAATATACCCACAATTCCTTGCAAAGTTGTCCCATATTTTTTTTTATTTTTATGGGAATAATAAATTACACTCATTGTTAGAAGAACGATTGTGCGAGGAAGGAACGAGATGTATTTGGTGAAAGTTATGGACTATTCTTTGCCAACTGTGCTCTTATCACAAATAAGTTATGAACTTATCTAAAAGTTATAAAGTTGTCCTACAATGTAGGGCGGGGGGAGGGGCAGGTAGACTAACAAATTTTCCAGGTATCTTAGCGACCAAGGGAGCATTCAAACTTGAACAATAAGAATGAACTACTCGTACAAGTTGATGTGTGCAACTAGTACTTGAGTTTAATGAACCCACAGGCCAAGTTTAGCTAAGAAACTTAAGCTCTCGTACTTTTATTGACATTTTTTTTTTACTTTCTCTTACTCCTAGCAATAGAAAGTATTATGACCACCAATTTTCGAAATTAAGTTGTCATCAGAAATATATGTTTAAAGTCTCCTAAGTAAGAAAAACTTGTTTTTAGCGAATGGTTTTTATGTGTGTGTAAATGGTAGTCTAATATAATAATATAATAATTTATCAATCTTTAGGCTGTGTCCTGAATGTAGAGAGGGGGTAGTCCCTTTAATTAACCTCTCCAGGGAGTCACTCGTAAGCACTCGAACAAGATAGTTGTATGTTGCGGCACAGTCTACGTGAAACCCCAAGTTTTGCCACCTCTGGTTTTCCTCGGGGTTAGTGTTAATAATTGAGTCACTATTCTACACTCGTACGAGCTGTATATGCAGTAGACAGGACATTCTACTTATACAGTCTACTTCCGGTTGCTTCTCCGGCCTTTCAGTTTCCAGGAGCCATTTTGAATGATTTATCAAGATTCATCAGCCAAGCAGTAGTGTGTGGATCAAGACTCTGGAGTTACAGGCACATAGGGTCCTATTTTCTTTTCCTATTTTCCACTTCCTTGACCCCTCCCAATATGGGCTAAAGGACTTGAGTCAACCCACACTAACTTTAAGGCATCTGCGTTTAAGGTAAGCGCCATTCCTTTTGGCTTGTTGAAGATAATAAATATTTTTGCTACTTATTTTAAATTTAATTTTAATATTCATTTTGTTCATGTTATATGAGCCTATTTGCTCACTCTTTATTCAATCTACATATATATACAGTCCACTTAAAATTTTCACCCCTTTTCTTTTATTTTCATTTCTTTTTTATTTATCAGAACCCAGCAGAGGGACTGGAAAGCCTCAACTTTTAATTTTCTTTTATTTTTTTTTTTATTTCCTGTTTTTTACTAAGCAGTATGTGAGTGTGTTTAAAATAATATCTCAAAAACGAAAAGTCGCAAGAAGCTCAAAGTTGGTATTCTTTTTTAGGGATTACCACCGCACAAAATCCTAAGGTTGCGGTGCAAATACATCAACCGAAAGTGTAACTTTACTGAATGTTTTTGTCAGTTATTTTACGATTTTGTCGAAACGATTTTCTTCAAACTTCGTATACTGTCTACACATAAAAATAACTATCACTTATATTTGAATAATTTTTCCGGAAAAATTGAATGTTTTGGGGGGTTCGGGGGGAACAGTTATTTCATACCAGATATTTTTGAAATTAATTTTTTGGCTCAAATCAATAAAAACATTGCAATGAAATCATATTAATAGTTCATTATTCAGTAAAATAATCATTATTTAGTAATAGTAACAGGAAAACATGTGTTCAAGGAAATAACAAAGTAATTTTAGAAAAGGGAACTTGAACACTATGCCTGCATCCTGGAAAAGTCATCCTGGAAATCTTTGTTTGTTTGTGGAGTGGGGTATTGTTCTTCGAAAGGTAAAAGGAAGTGTGCAATGAAAGATAAGGAGCAATGTAATTGGAACAAAAGCGGTAGTATGTGGTTTGGTAAACTATAGCACAACTACACTATCTTCTGTGTAAACTAAACAAACTAAAGGCTTTTTGGGATCTTAAGTATCTACTACAGAAATGTGTGTCTCTCTGTGTGTTACCACAATAGAATATAGTGTTCTCACTGAAGCCTGAACATGTGGATTAACCTTCCTGTGTACACTCGATAAGTTCCTTACTTCAAATCACTTCAATCTGTATCTAAGCATTAAGATCTTACATATTAGGCAATATCTTACAGTTTTACTTTATTACAAAATTGTATAATGACTTGTGATTAATTTTTAAGAAACTAAATAAAAAAGTTATTTACAAGAAACTCCTGCCAATTCCATAGGGATCTTGGCGTCCCTGCATGTATTCCAGCCTAACAACACTCACAACACTTATGCAGAGAGCCTACAGAGGTAGTAGATGTGTACAATTATTTGGGTTTGGCGATCCCACTGGCAAACTTTACCACACGACCATATATTTATAATTTTAATAATTTAGAGTATAGATTTAAGATAGAATTATTTAATTATTGATAGGTTAGACTTTAGGCAGTATTGGTTGGATATCCGGTATTTTATCCGTCGTAGCATGCATATGGTTTTGTTCCTAACCGGTTTTGGATATTGATCCATCGTCAGAGCAAATTCACCAAGTTCGTGTAGAGCGTTCACTTCAACGAAATGTTTCTGTAGACTCACCTGTTCCCACCTGAAGTGTGTTTCTGAACCCACCTGTAAACACACACACACATAGTAATATAACCTTATAACCTTCCCACATATATACAATTAACAAGTGTGAGTCTGCAGAAACATTTCGTTGAAGTGAACTCTCTACACGAACTAGGTGAATTTGCTCTGACGATGGATGAATATCCGAAACCGGTCAGGAACAAAACCAATATGCATCTACGACGGATAAAATACCGGATGTTATCCATCATTGCGGACCCAGCCACATTTTCAACAATGCAGGTTGAATATAGTTGTTCTTAGTTAGTTATTCATAGTAGACAAGTAGAAGTTGCAGATACTTTTACCGATTTAAAAGGTTAGAGATAGATTATAAGCAAGCATAAGGATGGAAGTTTTGCAAATGAACTGTCTGTAGCAGAAGAAGAGAAAGATCCGACGAAAGCTAGACAGCCTAGCCAGGTTGAAACAGCTTCTCATATAATTCCTACACTAAAACTTATATATATTATTTGCATGCTGTGGTATACTGAATGAGGTTGTAACTATAATAATCCATTTGGCTAAAGTTTGCTAAGGACTGGAACTTTAATGTTAGAATACAGAAATATTCCTTAATATACCTTAATCGGTTACTCACCTGGGGCAAACCTGAACTCTATCTGTAAAAGTGCTACTTTACTTTCATGTCAAATTAATAACGATTCGAAAATGTTTCGAATAGTAACAATAGATTCTAATAATAATAATAATAATAATAAAAGTTTTTAGTTTTATATTTTTACAACATTCTAACTATAATTAACAATATGTGGTCGTGAGACCGTCTGTGTTTGACTAGATTCTATCAAGTAGTAAGTACATAAAGCATAAAGTGCACAGAGAGTGTTTAAACTGATTTTGCTCTGTACTCGTCTTCAATTTCACCCTGTTTATCAAGATATCCTGAAGAGGAGGGAACACCTGAAATCGGTTGAAACATCACAAAATGAAGTAGTCTATTAAAAAAAAAAAAAACCCTTGGTTAACCAAATAACTTAATACTATAATTTAACTTAATACTATAATTCACTTAATCCTACAATTTTGTTCGTGTTAATACGAGTATAATGAACAGTAAGGTAAATGTACATATAACAACCTGTAAAGAGAATGTTCAACAAAAGGTGATTGCATAGCACAACGGAAAATTCACTACAATGGGATGCTGAATTCACGGCAACCAATATGTTTTAAAAGTTTGTCATAAGAAAAACTTGAGAGGGCAGAAAGGAAGGAGAGAGAAAAAGAAAGTGAAAAGAAGAAAATATGAAAAGAAAACAGGAGTCACCGGAATGGGACGCTTATGATTCGGATTTAAGATTATCAAAGTGGGAAAAAATTATTAATAACAATAAAAAGAAGTGCAGGAGTTTTCTATGCAAAAGGAACAAAACAGAATTTTGAAAAGAAAAATTATACAAATATCGTATTAGAGGTAAAGTGTTCGGAAAATGGAATAACTTAATAGAAAAGTTATCAGCGCTTGATTAATATTTATTAAAATTTGTATGAATGAATAAAGTTATTGAAAAATAACTTTAGAGGAGAAGCACTTAACTTATCTGGCTCTTAATTTTTAAATTAACAATGAAGATATTTTATAATGGGAATATAATTTTATATAATTACAAAGTAGTACATAATGTTAAATAAATAAACAAAAAAAATATGTTTGTATTAATAAATAATAAAATAAAACTGTTATAATATTTATATATATAATATATAATATGAATAAAATAATAATTATATAAAAAGAAAAAATAAAGTAAGATTATATGTTGTAAGTGAAGGAATTTAAAATATACAGCATGTATAAACTCTTTTTTATTTTTTTTTTTATTTTATTCCAGTGGCTTTAAATTGCAGTGGGATCGGACGAGACAAGTTGATTTTACAAAACCAGACCGTTTTATGTTTCTGTTTTATATACTAATAGATATTGTAGGCTACTTTTCAATTAAAATTTAAAGAAAAAGTATTATAATGAAACCTAAAAGAAATGAAAACTATGTTCATTAAAAAGAATGACTACAAAAGAAGGTTTGATCGGGATGGGGCACACCAAATGGGAGACAAAAAAAAAAATTAGTTCTATTCGTCTGCAAAAAAATGTGGATTAGAAATTGTTCTCTTATCTCTAGCTACGAAGGAGAGTTTCTTCAGAATTATTCTTTTTTGGATGGGAGGAAGGGAAGAAAGAGCATTCATTAAAACCAATTTTTTTTTTCTCTCAGGGAAACTCAGACTTTAGCAGTAACAAGAATAAATGTACATTGTCTGTATGCCAATAAAAAGACAAAGAGAATTGCAAAATTACGAAATGATTTGGATTAAATACTTCATGAACTGGTAGGGTTATGATGTGTACAAATGTAGCTACGTCATCATACAGCCAGCATAAGTTTGTCTCTGACAAACATGAAATATACTTGCTGTCCACTTCCAGAAATATTTCCAGTGATAACTCAATTTCAAAAACTTGACACAATGATTTTTTACAATTAAATTCAAACAGATTAAATTTTTAACAAGTTTTTATTCTTAATCAATGACGTAATCACCCTCTTTATCAACAATCTTTTGCCATCTAGTGTTCAAATTTTTAATGCCGGATTGATAAAAATCAATTGATTTTGGAGCAAAATATCTGAAGATGGCATTTTGGACAGCATCCAAATTTTCAAATTTTTTTTACCAATTAGAAAATTTAGCGAACGGAATAAATGGAAATCCGATGGTAGAATATCGGGCGAGTATGGTGGGTGAGGCAATACCTCCCACACCAAATTCATTAATTTTTTCCAGGGTTCGTCTTGCGCAGTGCGATCTTGTATTATCGTGTTGCAGAATAACGCATTTTCTGTTCACAATCGCTGGGCACTGTTCAATTAAAGATTGATTTACTCGATCGAATTGTTCACAGCAAAGCTCTGCATTCACAGTTTGTCTAGGTTTCATCACTTCAACATGAACGACCCCCGCGAATACTCCACTAAACGCATAAAAGCGCCTTTTTTGGTTGTAAACCTGGCTTAGTTTGTACTTCGTGGCGATTCATTCGGAGAGAGCCACTGCCTTTTGCGTTTTAGACTATCAAGGACCCATTTTTCATCTCCAATGATCAAGCGATTAAAAAACGATTCTGTATTGTGCCGCTAAAGCAATAAGTTGCATATGGTGGTCCGGTTAGCTTTGTTTTCTGCAGGCAGAATATCGGGACCCAAATTCCTGCTCTGCTTACTTTACCAATCTACTGCAAATGTTCTTGGATGGTCGAACAAGTGGTTAAGAGTGTTTGACAGTTCCTCGACTCTCTGACACGGATTTGCTTCCACTTCCGCCCTCAAAATGTCACTGTCTAAAGTTATTGGTATTCATGATCGATACCTGCCGAAAAGATAAAAAATTATCGGATTTAGACTTAGAAAACTATCTTTGGCATTTACGAACGTCTAATGCATTTTGATAAACATAGCAAATGTTTTTCGTAGCAACTGTTGTTTTACTCAAAAAGCATACAATGCCCGGATATGTACCTCTTCTGGTGTTTGGCTGGCCATTTCACCATAAATTGCACAAAAAAGTTTAAGATTTAATTATTTACGAGTAAACAAGTCACTGTTAGCATAAAATGTCATTGGCACGGCTTTGAAGTACACAATGAGCTGATAAATGACAAAGGAATATCGACATGCTCAGAAACGACACTACGTTACGGTCACCCTAATATTATTGTGTTATACTTCCCCCCACAGCAGTAAAAGAAAATAAAACACATGTATTTACTTTTGCTTTTCCCAATTATAAATCAAATAGTTCATTAAAGTAAATAAAGAAGTTGGTAAGCTGATAATTGTGAAGTTAGTGTTAAAATAAAAAGAAATCTAAGTTGGTAAAATTTAAGTTATAAAACTAGTAAGGTACTATCAGGTGATTGAACAGAAACTGCAGCAACTGCAGTATATGTATATGTATATATAGTGACTCTGACAAAAACAATACTAAAAGTAACATTGGACTGTAAACTCTCAAGTGCTGTAAACTAGCCCAATGGGAGCGTACACATCTGTTGTGTACATTTACTGTGAGTATATGTCTATCTGCCTGTCTAGATATATATATATATATATGTATAGAGAAGTGTTAACTATTGTTTCCCCACCCCTTCTTTTATATCATGGCTAAAAGTCTTGAATGTTAACTTTTAGTTAAAATTTGCACACAAAGTAGCTATCTATACAAAATTTTAAAGGAAGTATTCGCATAACTTTATTTAAGAGGAAACTCACCCCCACACTCTTTTACCCTTTATCCTTAAAGATACCACCCCCTTTTCCACTTTCCTCATACCACCGCCACCCAACCTGGCAACATCTTCACCAACTTTACCTGGCCTTAAGGCTCACTAAATGCTTGTTCTTATTTGTTACGACAGGATAAAGTTCATCACTTTGTTATCATTTGTATATTTCATTTAAATTAATAGCATTTTGTGAAAATACTTTTTGTTAAATTCATACGTTTATTTTGACTTTTCTTTCGTTTATATGACACTTTATTAAAGTCTCAAAAATTTTTTTTTAAATGCAATAAATTTGGAAATAAAATTTTGAATGAAATATTTATGAACACAAATTTTCCTATTGCAATGCTCATAACTTAACCGGCCAAATTTTCTAGACAGGAGAAATTTTTTACTAGTTCTTAATATGATTACAAAACAGCGGAACCAACATTATACTGAACTAAACGTTTAGAGAAAAGACTATAAAGTAACGCATCTGGTTTACTAATTTTTTTTTTTTAAATTTGCAATTCTGGGCGTATATTTAATTTTCCTCTTCATTGTGTAGCTGTTAGGACCGTTCATTCACTTCGGGGAAAGTTTATTGTAGTAGCGCTGCCCAATAACTTTCAGAAATGTATTTTCTTGGAAATATGTTTCAAACTATTCGGTAAAGAGGGCATTAGTTATTGATGGAGCACACAAAGACAACCGATTATACACTGATGGACGTGCAATAAAAGCGGTGAGAAGATGTAAATAATTGGGATATATCGTCGAGATAAATACTTCATCCAAAAATTTATAGCAAGAATGATCTTTGAGGAAAGAAGGGGTGTAGGAATGAAGGCTGGAGCCGTAATATCTTCCAGAGGTGAAAATGAAATATACAGCACAATTGTAGAAAGCATTAATTTTATTCAGGTGTGAAACTCGGTGCCCACGATTCAAGAAAGAGTGAATTATTTGCTACAGAAATGGATTCGTGATAGAGGGCGACAACAATAAATGAATGGGCATAAGGACATCCTCCATAAGATTAGAGAAAGAAGGTTGAAGTAGCGCTGGACTCGAATCTGGGACCTGCGCGTACCAACTGCAGTGCACTACCACTGAGCTGAACAAGCCCCGTTCTAAACTATTCTAGTTACAACAATTTTTATCATAAGAATGAAATTAACAAAAAAAAAATCTTGTGGGATACACTCACACAACTTTCTCTTACTCCAGTTTTATAGTTACTATACCAAATTTAATGAAATTCGTCGGTGTTTTTATAGGGAAAATCGCAAAAAAATGCAAAAACTGTCCAGTATAAACGCTCTTCCGATTTAGTAATTTTCTTGAAACTCGGAAATTTTGGCCATTTATTTATTTCTAATTACTTTTATTTGGATGGTAGAATTGTATAATCAACTATATGAGAAAAGCACTTTAAGAGAAAAACATATCCTACCCCACCCCCCACCCCCCAAAGCACCATTAAATGACTTTATCAGAAGCAATGTTACAAATAAAAGTTGTACCGTTTTACAAGTGTAGCTCACATACCAAGTTCAAAGAAAATAGTTGAAGCTGTCTAAAAAAAATAGCAAAAAACTGAAAAATACTGTTCAGTAAAAACGCACTTCCGGTTATCCGATTTTCTTCAAACTCGGAATTTCGAAAATATATTTAATTCTAATTGTTATTATTTAGATGATAGAATTAGGTAATAAATTGATATAGCACTTTAAAAAAAAACCTAACCCCACCACTCCCCCAAAAGTACCCTTAAATCAATTTTCCCATAAAGTTTCAAATAAGCGTTGTAGCTCTTTGTATGTGTAGTTGATATTCTATGTTTCAAGAAAATTGTTAGAGCAATTTTTGAGAAAATTCCAAAAAAGTAATAAAAAAAAAAGTCCAGTAAAGTGGTACCATTCCGGTTTAGAAATTTTGACAGATAACCTACTTCGGATCCCATGGTGATACCTAAACGGAATATCAAGATTGAAGTTTCGGCGATTTTTTCGTTTTTGAGCTATGATGTTCACATACACACACACACACACACGTGCGCGCGCGCGCGCGCACGCACGCCAGCTATGGCTCTTTTTGAATTAAAATACGGTTAGTAGGTTGCTTGTTATATAGAAGGTTAGATTAATTTTGTAAATATTTTTATTGTACAAATTAGGATTAGGGTAAACTGGAGTAGAGGAATATCAAGTACTCTACTCTATAATGTATATAAGTTGATGTGAATGACAAGCTTGTATGGTTAAGCTTACATGGAGTGAGAGTATTTATTTGGATGAATGTATTTATTAGCTTGTATGGATAAGGTAGGTTTAGTGTGAAATTGAATTCATTACGAATAAAGTGCAAGGATTAGGTTTTAATAGAGTAGTTTTAATAGTGCAATGTAGATTAATTACCATTAAAAAAAAAAAAACGAAATTACAAGAATAAGAATAAGTGCAGTAGATGTGAATAAGGACCTTAGCTGTTGCGCACCTGTACAAAATAACAGAAAAAAAAAAATAGGCACACGCACACATCGATACAGATCATTTTCTAAAAAACCACTTTTTTGGTCTCAAAGGACTTCAAAACCTTATTTCCGGTGAAAACTCGAAAATTTGACACGATTACAATGTTTCCCCTTTCTTACTCTTTTACTAGAGGAAGTAAAAATATGTTTAGGGCATCATTCCAAACTTGATTAATAAGAATATTAAAAGTAAACTCTCTACACCCAACCAAAAAGCACAGAGGCTTGCAAAATTACAATTGATATGGATTAAATACTTCATGAAATGGTAGAGTTTCGATATGTCCAAGTGTATTTATGTCGTAGTATGGCATCGTCATACAGTGAATTATGTATGTGTAAGACAAACACTAAAACCCAATTTATATTTATGTATTAATGTAAGTAATTTTAATAGCGATATTTCCTATCAGCCTCCGTCCACTATATGTAAGAGTAATTGGACGTGGACGTTAAGCCCACCTGGAAAAAAAAAATGGATATTACTTTACTTTATTTTCTCTTACTAAGAGTATAGCGATTGTCAGATATAATAGGTGTGAGAAGGAGAGAAGTTGGGTAAGATGATAAATAAACTAGAAGTAAAGCTGAACACTGTAAATAGAAAAGTTGCACAAACTACCTAGACTTTACACTAAAATTTATAAAATGGTATTGAGAAGTAAAAAGAAAGATTGATGACGCGTTGTGACTGCTGTATGAACTCTGCTGCGAGACTGTCGGTAGACTTCCTCCTATGGCTGACACAGTTGTATTTAAATAGTTTCTCCCACTCTCTTCGGATCCTATTACACAAATTTTCGAAATTGAGCTTCCACCGGAAATACATATACGGAAGAAATGTTTTTAGCGAATGGTTTGGGTTTTTGTGTGTGTTTGTATGTTATAAATTTACAATTAAAGTTTATAGTATAAAGATGAAACTGTAATTCAAGAAAATTTCAAAATATTGGTAAAAAAAAAAAAAATCATTTCTTTGTGTCTAACCTGCTTTGTGTTATCAAACAGAATATTAAGTTTGAATTTTCCGGCAATTTTATTATTATAGATAAACTAGAGCATCTCTTCATCTATACCTAATAGATTATAATCGCAATATTTCATCTTACAAATAATAAAAGAATGTGGAAATAGGGTGAACCTCCTTTCTTACTCAATTATTCAATAAACTCGAACACTTTTTTATTTTGAACTGAATTTAAATTCGTTACTTTGAATTCTAAACTTAACATAATTCCAATAAATAACAAATAAATTTAGTATGAGTCTATTGGACAGAAAACAATTTATAATTATTTTTATTTAATCCAGTGTAGGCACAATAATTAAAACAATTGTATTAAAACCACAGAACCATAATTAATTCTACAATAAAATTAAATAACGAATATATGTTGTAATAACATTAATTTCATTGTAGAAAAAAAAAAAAAATTGCATTTAAATTGCAACAAAGTTCCTGAATAAATTTGTAATTTAACATTTTAATTACATTAGCTATTTACTTTTAATTAATTGTGTAATTGTAATTACTCTGTCAAATTTAAATTTAAATTCAATCTATATCTTTTATTTTTTGCAAAAGGAAAATTTCAGTTAATATAGAGATGCAATTTAAACTCGATAACTATTATCTAATAAAAATTATGAAGTATGGCAATAATTTACAAAAGAGGTCAGTATAATATCATTAAATAGTTTTAAATGAATAAAGAAATGATATACATTCGAGTGCGGTTTTTGTCCATCATGTTATACAGTTCAAATGTTTTGTTTACCAAAACAAATAGAAATGATTTAAAAGTGGATAATTCATAATAACGTAACATCAACATAAAAATAAAAATAAAAAAAACTATTAATTTAATTGATTTGAAACATAAAGTAATATTAAGCATTTAAGTATTTCTTTTTTCTTTTTTTTAAAAACTTGTTATAATATCATTTATCCTACCTCTAGCTTTTCCTATCACTAGCTTTTCTTATGTATAGAAGCAAAGAAAATACAAGTATTGATGGTTCTTAAAATGGAAAATTGAATAATAACGTCATCATTTTTGCGGTCAGATTTCTTGAATTGATTCTATTTTTGGAACTTTGTAAGAGAAAAAGAGAATTGGCAGAATTAATTTATACGGGGGATGTACGATCACCGAAACAGGGGCGGCTGGAGCATAAGCACTTCGACATTCAGCACCCCCAGAAAATATAAAAAAAAAAATTTTATTTTAAATTTATGATAAAAACCAATAATAACATAAAACTCTTTGCATAATTATCATTGAATACCATTAATAAATCGGTTTTTAAAACAGAATTATTTCATCAAGCGTCGCTTGAAGTTGACGCTGCCCAATTCGCAATGCCAAAAAAAATAGTTATATTCGGTAATTTACGACTAGCTCCGTTGGCATTAATAATTAGTGCAATAGTAGCTGCTCGCCGGGCAGCGTTGATTGAAATTGTACGCGATATTACAGGTTATATTAAAAAAATAAAAATTGTAAAGGTTTAAAGGCAAAATATTTTTTTTTTTATTCAATAATATGATTTTTTATAGAATAAAATCTTAAATATTATTTTATTGGTTTATCAAGATGGGTGTTAGTGTTGAATATTTAAAAAAAAACATGATTCTTCAAAACAATGGTAGTTCCATTTCTAAAACTATAATTCTGTAAAAAGCAGTAATTACATAATTTCTTAAATAAATAATTTTAATGAAAAAGTTATTCAAAAAATTTGTGAAGCTAAAATTCGATCAATGGTTTTTATATTTAAATAATTTTTTTTTTAACTTATTTGAGAAATCATGTTTTTTGTATAACAGAAAATAACCTGTGTCCGTGTAAATTTATTTTTAATTAAATTAAATTGAATTTAGGTATGTTCCGTGTTACTCATGCAGAACCCCCACTTGCCAACTTCACGGACCGCCACTACTTCAAAATAAAACCATCTCCAAAATAGTAAACAATTAAGCTAAACAAAGATGTATTACATAATTTATGATTTAGATAACCTAATTATGGACCACTTAATTAAGCATAATGAAATGTTAATAGTTTCAATGAAATTCAAGACTGGGAAACATATCACGTATGACCTAGTAATTTGACTGCCTCAACTGTACCTTTAGGAATTATTTTTTATTAACAGTTCAGTATTCAATTAAAAATATTTACTGAAATTGTTGTGATTTAGTCCACAGAGCTTTAAAGCATCAGAGATATTTTCCGTGATAACCTGGTTCTTTTTGCGGACTGTTATCAAAACAGTGTGATAACATAGATTTGCACAAAGCAAATTCTCAAATACACAGAGTGTATAGCCTGAACCTGCTGTGTGCAAGTCAAATATGAAATGAAACAAAACCATTTAAAATAATAAATACTACAAAGAGAAGGTGATAATTTGATATTTTATCCGTCGTAGGATGCATATTCCATTGTTCGTGACCGGTTTCGAGTTTTTATCCATCGTCAGAGCAAATTCACCAATTTCGTGTAGAGAGTTCACTACAACGCAATATTTGTGTTACACTCACATTTGTTGGTTTATTGGTTGTTATGCGTGCGGGAGATTATAAGGTTATGTACATACATTTAAGGTTATGTACATGCCTCCCGCAAATATATACAACCAACAAACCAACAAATGTGAGTGCAACAGAAAATTACGTTGAAGTGAACCCTCTACTTGAACTTGGTGAATTTGCCCGGACGAAGGATGAAAATCCGAAATCGCACAGGAACAAATGGTGTACATGCTACGACGGATAAAATATCAGACGTTATCCAGCAATGCGGACCCATCCACATATTCAACAGGATAACAGGATATTCAAATGTTTAATAAACATTTTTATTTGCCCCTGCAGGACCGGGGACAGAATAGGTCTGCTCCAAATCCGGGATGTCGTAAGAGGCGACTAATAGGATAAGGGGGAAGTGACTAGCACTTCTTAGGAAGGTCGGCTCTTCCTACTAGCCCAGCCGGACAGGGAGGTACACTGTACATATAACATACCATGTAACAGTCACTAACACACACACACACACGCACGCACACACACCTCATACCTTCACAGGGTACTATACACATAGGGCCCTAACCCAAGGCGTAAGCTACCGTGCTGATGGGTTGGTTGGCGGCGGGGAACCTGGCCGTCTCCAACGGTGCCCTCCGGATACAGGCGACCTCCAGTTGGAATATACCATCCAGGCTCTGCTGTGGGTGACGATCTTGTTCCTTGGCTACTCGTGGATCTTAATGAATCCTCCTACAAATACAAATTCTATTGAGGCGTCCACCTCTTTAAGAGCGGGTGTGGTAATGGGTCCACCAAAAAACCCTATTTATACGAATCAGGAAAAGGTGGGATCCCCTCGATTCCTGATCGTAAAAAAGGAGAATGGAGATTTCTCTAAGGATAATCCGTTTGTTCTTAATAAATTTGTTTGGATTGATAGGAGAACTAAAATGATCAAAAAGATAAAAGTTGGTTTATTACTGATCGAAACTGTTTCTGCTGCACAATCGAACAGACTGTGTAATATTAAAAGAATGGGTGACTGGAATATTACAGTTACTGCACACCAAACGCTTAATACTTCCAAAGGTGTAATTTTCTGTAGGGATCTTCTTAACTGTACTGTAGAAGATTTAGCGTGTGAACTAAAAGATCAGGGAGTGATTGAAGTTAAACATATTAAATCTACAGTAAGTGGCGAACTCAAGAATACAGCTAATCACATATTGACATTTAGTAAGCCGAAAATACCAGACAGAATTAAAGTAGCTTTCTGTTCACGTCCAGTCAGACAGTAGGTTCCTGCCCCTCTTCGCTGTTTCCGTTGTCAACAATACGGCCATATCCTTCTGAAATGTCCAAATGAACAGGTTTGCGACTGTGGCAAAAATATTCATGAAGGAAAAGCTTGCGAGGAGCCCATTGTTTGCTTGAATTGCGGGGGTAATCATTCAGCTCGCTCTCGCAATTGTCCAGTTTTCAAGGCCGAAATGGCTATTCAAGAGATAAAGGTGAAGGAAAATATATCCTACTTGGAGGCGAAACGAAAAGTTGCAATTCCCACTCCACAAGGTATATCTTATGCCAGAGCCACATCCAGCGTACCAAGTAAACTATATATACCATCACTGGTTAAGGAATTGGTACCTTAATTGGTATCAGTCTTGAAAGCAGTATTTATATCCAAAGACACAATTTCACCCTATATTCAGAGACTAGGTAGTCTACCGGTGCCGCTCAGAACACGAACTGGGTCGGTGACCAGCCAAAGTCCCACACGGTCAGAAGTGGGTTCCGAAAAAAGGAAACATATCGAAATGAAGGAAGCAGAAGAAGAACCCTCTTCTGATGGTTCTCTGTCCCAATATAGTCCAGGGAAGTCCCCACGTAGTAGGGGTAAACGAAAAAAGGGTGGCCGAAGGGGAAACCTCGAAAATAATTAACCTTAGTTTTGTGTTATTGTGCCTAATTAAAATCGTAAAATGTTTATGTGTAATATTTATTCTTTATTTCTGTCAGCTTTAATGTTTAGAATTTAAGACTATTTATAATATTTAGAAAACAAAAAATGGAGAATATTTTGCAATGGAGTTATAACACAATACTGTGATCTGAAGATGCTGCTGACAAAATATGACCCTATCTGTTCATGCATACAAGAGACTCATTTTAAACCTGGGCAACCCTATACGCTCAGGAATTATGCAGTAGTAAGGAAAGACGCAGTGGTGAATGTTCGAGCAAAGGGAGGGGTTCCATTTCTAGTTAGAGGAAATGTACGCTTCACCACTGTTAGTTTGGACACACCGCTCCAAGCTGTTGCAATTCAAATATCATTTCCTATATCAGTGACCGTATGTAACATATATCTACGTAATGCCGAATGGCAATTGCAAGACCTAATGCTGGTAGTTTCCCAACTACCTATTCCATTTTTACTAGTTAGGAATTTTAATGCACATAATGTTCTCTTCTAATGATGTAAGAGGCCGACTTATAGAACAGCTACTAGATCGTCACAGCATTACATTATTAATCATGGGATCGTCGACACATTTTAATGCTGCAACGGGAACATTTTCTGCTATCGACCTATTTTTGTCGTCACCCAGGCTCTTCATGCGCTTATCATGGAATGTCCTGGACGACCTCCATAATACTGACCTCTTCCCGATAATAATAAATAGTGGTAGAATGAAAGCACTGTCGTCTGTTCCTCGAAGATGGTTAATTCAGAAAGCTTAATGGTCACTCTTCCAAGAGAAAATTGTTATGCCACCTCAGAATATTGACTCTTCAGAGTTAATTGATTCACTGACTCCATCAATTCTTGCTGCAGCGGAAGCTGCAATTCCTAGAAATAGCGAAAAATCCGCTAAACGGGTTGCACCATGGTGGTAACAGAATCAAATTGAAAAAGCAAGCATTTAATAGATTCCGTAGGAACCCCACTACTGAAAACCTGATAAAATTAAAAAAAGCCAGAGCTAAATCACGTCTAGTCATACTGGAAAGCAAACGATCTACCTTGGTTGTATGTCTCCTCAATCAAACCAGAAACTCCATTAACAGAAGTCTGGAAAAAAGTTAAAGTAATAGCTGGTAATAAAATCCCTTTTGCACTTACAAACATCCTACTGGAGAATGGATTATAGCTAACTCTCCAAATGCTATAGTGGAATCCTTAGCAAACCAGTTTGAAAAAGCGAGCAGTTCAAACAATTATGACCATCGGTTCAATTATGACCAGAGGTGAACGGGAGATTCCTTTAGACTTCAGTACCAACGAGGAACATGACTATAACGTAGCCTTTACAATGGTTGAACTTAAGGAAGCCCTTAAGTTAAAAAAAATCCACAGCCCCAGGTCCTGACACTATACATTATGAGATACTCGCGAATCTCCCTGAACACATAAAACTAATGATGCTAGCACTTTTCAATAAAATGTGGAAGTATAATTGTTACCCGAGACGGTGGAAGGAAGCCATCATTGTACCGCTTTTAAAACCAGGAAAAGATCCCTTACTTCCCTCCAGTTATCGACCCATTAGGCGTACTTGTTGCCTCGGAAAGATCCTAGAAAGAATGGTTAACGTGAGGCTAATATGGTATCTTGAAGGAAATTCTCTGTTGGTAGAACATCAAGCGGGTTTTCGTAAAAACAGTAGATCACTTAGTGTATCTAGAAAATAAAATTCAAGACTCCTTCAAAAATAGGGAACATACTGTCGCAGTATTTTTCGATCTGGAGAAAGCATACTATATGACCTGGCGGTATGGTGTACTTCGAAAACTCCATGACTGGGGTCTCCGAGGAAACTTGCCACTATTTATATCCTCCTATCTAAGCGAACGCACCTTCCGGTTAAAAATTTAGAAAATGGTATCCCTCAAGGGCCTACTATAAGTGTAACCCTCTTTGCAGTGGCTGTTAATAACATTGCTTCCAATATAGATTCCTCTGTCAATAAATGCCTCTACGTAGATGACCTCTCTATTTTCTGCACAGATAAAACAACAGAAAAAATTAGCAGAAAACTGCAAATGTCGATAGATCAGATTGTTCAAAACGCAGAGGAAGTATGATTTAAATTTTCAGCTAAAAAAACTCAGTATGTACATTTCTGCAGACTGAGAAAACCGCACTATGACCCACGACTAACTATCAAAAACATGCCAATACAATGCAAAGAGTCGGCCAGATTCTTAGGCTTGATTTTTGATTCAAAGCTAAATTAGCGACTGCATATAAGCGATCTGGTGTTGAGATGTAAGAAAGCTTTAAATATTATGAAGTGCCTCGGAAATTGCAAATGGGGTGCCGACCCAGACACTTTACTCAGAATTTACGGATCATTGGTGCTCTTCCGTATATACTATGGTTGTATAGCTTACTCATCAGCACGTAAGTCTGTTTTAAAAACTCTTGACCCTTTACATCATAGAGGCATTAGATGCGCTCTAGGAGCATTCCCGACGACACCTTCTGAAGGCCTGTTAGTGAATCGGGCCTTCTGCCAGTACGATTCCGGAGACAGAAAATCCTGAAGACCTACGTTTCTACTATTAGGGCTAATCCAAAGTACCAGAACTATATTGTACTCTTCTGCAAAAAGCGAAGGAACGAGACCAGTTGGGGTGCGAGCTTTTGAACTTCTACAAAACTGTGGTTTTCGTCTACCAAGAATGCTGTCCACTTGTCCTACCGAAGTTCCCCCATGGAAGATATCATCAGTAAGAATGCTAAATGAGCTCACCAATTTACATAAAAACGATGCGCCCGGTGAAATGTACCGGAAAAAATTTCGAGGTATCCTAGAGGAGCATTCGGACTTTACAGTGATATATACGATGGCTCTAAAACAGGTACAGTTGTAGGCAGCGCATTTGTCGTTGATAACCAGCAACATTCGTGGATGCTCCCGAACTATACTTCAGTTACAGTGCGGAACAATATGTGATTTGGCAAGCTTTATTGTTCTGTACAATGTCGACAAACATTTCCAAGTTGTTGATTGCCTCGGACTTACTGAGTGTTCTTCAAAGTTTAAAAGAAAAATTTTCAAGTGATACTTTTAATCAGCGAATTTTGGCTCTCATAACTTCCTTAACTGACAGTGGCAAAACCATCATTTTTGTATGGATACCTGGTCACATTGGAATGAAAGGTAACGAGATGGCTGATAAAGCAGCTCGGCAAGCCACAGAAAAAGAGACACCAGAGGTAATTATAGCCAAACAGTCTGACGATAAGGCATATTTAACACATATCATAAATGAAAAATGGCAACAAGAGTGGCAACACATCGAAAATGCCCTATCTTTAATAAAGAAGTCTGAAAACAGCTGGCAGCCTCCTCTCTCTTTAAACAGAAGCGAGCGAGTCAAAATTCATCGGCTTAGTCTAGGTCACACACTTCTCACCATCAACACCTCTTGGCTGGGCGAGAACCGCCATTGTGTGAAAGGTGCGGCGAACGCCTTACTGTTCGCCATCTACTATGCACCTGCAGTGACTTACACTATATGCGACGGCTTTATAACTTATCAGACAACCTGAAAGAGAATCTGGAGGAAAGCAATAAGATTAGAGGAATGATTGATTTTTTAAGAGCATTAGGAATATATAGACGAATTTAATACGTTTTATACAATTGTACATAGAGGTATATAGTTGAAATGATGAAAGTACTTATATGAAAGTAATTTATTTGCATGAAAGAGTACTGTGTGTTAGTTAGTTTATTTTTTATATATACTTTATTAGTTAGGTTAGACAGATCGGGATTGTAGGAATATCGAGTACTACAATCCACTAGCTCGTAAGTGATGAAATAAGTTCAAGAATTAAGTTTTAAATTTTTGTCGGAATGAAAGATTGTGTGAGTGGTTGTGGGGGGGGGGGCAATATCGACCAGGACCAGGGGTAGCAACTTTTGGTCGTGTAGGAAACCTCTCCTGCACTTTGTTTTTAATTTGGGAGCCACTGACTTTTGGAGGGGTGGGTCTGAGCCGGGATCGGCAACCCTGGCACCTGTGTGAATGTGAGAATGAATGCTACGTAAATAGTGTACATAGTTTTATCCTAGATTTAAATGCGCGGGGTGCGAGGAATATCCAGTACTCCACCCACTTTTATAATTAGGTTGTGTGATCGTCGTTAAAATAGATGTATTTATTGGAATGAACGTATTTGGTATGGTAGTATTGTTTTGGTAGTATTGGTTTGGAATGGTTGTATATATCAAAGTCTATATACATGTAGTACTAAGACGGCATATTCCTATTAGTCAGTATAGACGAAAATAAAAAAGAAGTAGGTATTCAGAAAATAATGAAAATATTCCATGTAATTCTACAGACATACAGGACAATGAATATGGCCAAAGACCTCAGCAGTCGACGCCATAAACATTAAAAAAAAAAAAAAATTAGTTATAATTCCTTTCAGATTTTTGTCTTTTTTCGATGAAATAATATTATTCCAAGTCCCGAGTTATTACATTTCTGTGGGCAGAATGACAGGGTAATTGATGATAGCAATGCAAATGTTGGGTTCGTCTTTATCTTGCCGGAGGCATATGAAAAGGCAGGCCTGACAATAGTTCCGCACAGATTGAGAAGCTTGAAAAATATAAATATCAGATCTTTGAATTATTCAAACAAATGACTACTTTCTGCCATTCGTCTGCTTTTTAAAGAACAGTTCCTTTGGATTTTATCAATTCTCTCGATGCCTTGAGCAGTGTTCGGTGACCATATAACAGATGCATAATTAAAGCTTTGAACTCATAAGGGCATAATTTATTCAACTTCTTAAACCTTTAAAATTTATATAAATGGTTTAAAGTATAAAAAAAACGAAAAAAAAAGAAGAAATTCCAGTTTCCTTAAAAACCAAAATAACAATTTTCAGATTGATTATCCAAACAATGTTGAGTAGTAAAGTTGTTCAGAAAATAACATCACCAGAAAACAAGCTTAGCACCATTTAATCAATGCTAACATGCGGTCGAGGAGTTGCCAATAATGGAGAGTGTAGTTTACTTGTCTTTACTTGGCTTTTGGGCTTTAATCTTGCAATTGGATATCTCCAGTGGTTTGGTTCTTATAGGCAATTAAATTGATTACGTTTCTTTTCCTTGTGTAGTTACTTAAAGAAATGAGGAAAAAGTTTTCTATTGAAGTATAATCCAATAATGAATCTTAAAAATAGAAGCTAAATTCTAAGTTTTCTCAAAGAATTTATAGGGGACAAAATTAAAATTGAAATTAATTAAAAATGAATTGTAAATTCATAAAACACTGCTAGGACTAGTATTAGAGCATTATTATTTTTTTTATTTATTCATGAAACAGAATAAGGAAATTAATTTAATTAGTGATCTTATAATCCCGTTCACTTTTTTTTTAAATGAATCATAATTTTAAATAAAAATTGCATATATTGGGTGATTATACATTTCGTGATTGAATCGTGTTTGAAATAAAATAGGTACTAGGATGAATTCAAGAAAATGGAAAGAAATTACAACAATTGTGTCAATATGTTCCAGGGACTTATATGTTTTGAAGTACCCTCAGCTCCGGAGTAAACTCAAATTATATCTCGAAAAAGGAAAACATGCAGAAAGCTCAAATTGGTATACCGTTTAGAAAATACCGGTTTATTTGTCAGTTTATTTACGCGATTTTCTCAAAAATGGCTTCAATAATTTTCTTTTTACTTTGTATACTATCTGCACCCATAAATATTTATAAATTCTATTTGAAACATTTTCCTGGGAAAATTAATTTTTTTGGGAATTTCGGGGGAAACAATAGAGTTTTCTCTAAGTAAAACTTATAATACAATCTAATGTTTTACCACCTTATCAAACAAATATAAATTAAAAGCATGATTAGGATTCCAAATTTGAAGAAATTCGGTTAACCGGATGTGTGACTTTACAGAATAGGAGTTTGGGTGCTTTGGAATATTTTTAAAAATAGGTTACTCGTTAATAATTGTTCAAGCTGTTTTCTAAAAATTACGAAAAACTTTGAGTTTGCAATTTTCGTTTTTGAGATATATATTCTGTTCAATCACCACACACACGCACACACACACACACACACACACACACGGACAAACATCCAGACAATTCGCTAAAAAGTTTTTTCGTATTATTCGACCCCTCCCAAACATGTATTTCCGGTGAAAACTTAATTTCGAACATCTAGCTTGATCGCAATACTTCCTCTTTCCAGCGAAAGTAAAAATGGCAGAAGAATCAAGCTTAAAATTCCCTTTGAAAGCACCAGGGTGAATTGATAAGAATGTTTTTGAACTTGTGGATGGGTCCGCAATGCTAGATAACATCTGGTCTTTTATCCGTTGTAGCATGCATATTCATTTTGTTCCTGTCCGATTTCGGATTTTCATCCATCATTAAAGCAAATTCATCAAGTTCGAGTAGAGTGTTCACTTCAGCGCAATATTTCTGTTACAGTCACATTTGTTGGTTTGTTGGTTGTATATATGTGCGGGAGGTTATTAGGTTATGTTACTATGTGTGTGAGTTTAATGACAAAATGGAATTACTATAAATTAGGATTATACGTTAGAAAACACTTTATATTAAATAGCATGCTTTGAAAGATACTTTATAACTAAATTTCAATAATGGTGTTTAATAACGGTCAGTAACAAAAGGAATGTGCATCCAACAACAGACAAAATACCAGAAGAATGTTTTTGGTCAAACCGAACTTAACTGTCAACCGGAAGGACTTTGTTGAAAACAGATCGTAAAATGTTCATTAAATTCTGCTTTCTTTCACACTGCATACTAGTTAAATCACTTTTTTTCTTTGTTTTTTATTTTCTAAAAAAAAAAAGGAAATTTAAATTTTTAATGTTTCTGTTGGAGGACGTGACGTTTCGAAATCCGCATAATTTATCAGGGTAGGGATTAACTCAGCGGTATCGCGCTAGAATAGCAACATGGAGTTCCCGGCTCGAATCCAGCCGTGCTACCCTTAGATTTTCTCTTCCTAGGACCCTCTACAGCTCACGATCAGGTGATGGACAGTGTTGTCTACAACGAGAGAACACTGTTCGGTGATCGCCAGTGTACTGAGTAGACTTCGGGCGCAAATGACCATAGATAATGACGCGCCATAAATTTTAAAAAAAAAAACGATTTATCATCAAAATTTACGAAATCAATAGGCAGTGAAAAAATGCGAAAAATAATTTTATATCAGTACGAAGAAGGTGGCTTATGCTACAAAAATTGATGAAAACAAAGGTATTTCATAAAAAAATGAAAATTAACCTAACCTAAAATAAGAGTACAAAAATATAGATACAATATTAGATAGAACACAGATAGTATAATTTAATGTTATTGAAATGTTTTATTAAGTTTTTGTTAGGTGTATTATATACAATTCTTAGGAACTCTATTTATTCATTATGCTCCAACAATCCGGAGGTTTATACTGTGTAAAATATTATCATGATTTTGCCGTCTGTAATTTTATTATACAACTTTGTAAAACAAATACTGGCAAGTGTTTGGGTAAATAAATAGGCCCAGAGTTGTGAACATCAGAGAAGCGTATTTCTATTCAGTCAATATTAGCTGAAGTGGGGGTATTTTTGTCCCGAAAAATCTCCCACCCTATTCTAGTGATCCCGGTTGGTATATGTACCAAGATAAAGATACACATGTGATGTATTCTGAGCGGCCCTTTGCCTTCTATAATCCTCCCCTCTTTCCTGTCTATTCCAGCACTTTTACCCAGCATTAGGTTCAAGCGTCTGGTAAATAAAATAGGGAAACAGCTTTCATGGGGGAATCTTAAGCCAACCGTTTGGCAGAATAGTAAAAAAAGTGTGTTGTGCAACTCTGGAGGGATATAAACATTGTTTATTCATTAGACCCAGATAGGCAAAAGATTCTCATGTAGTACAGTTCTAAGTTTTGGCAAAGTAAGAGAGGAAGAGAGAGTGAGAAATTTTCTTAACACTTTCTGTTTCTGAAACATAACTTTCTCAAACACACTTTCTTTTAAGACTTACTCCAGAAAAGTTCAAAACACTAAAGTGAAAACATTATATTAATTTTTTTTTTTGAAGGCGCGTCAACACATAATAACTATTTATTTGAAAACCTTGTCACTTCTGTGTGAAAATTTTCCCCTAGAAAATTATGTGAGGAGTTTGAAGAAGCTGAGAAATCATGTCCTCTAAAATGCCAATCATTCCAGGGAAGGTTCTGCCAGCTTTAAGAAAGGCCGTAAATATTTAGAAAAATCGTATGTAAAATATTCACACAACTTTTTGTGACTACAGTTTATAGAATTTATTTTAACTGACAAATTTTACTGTTAGTATTATAACCAAATTTAATGAAATGGAGAAAATTGGGAAAAATGAAAAAAAAAAAAACTGTTCACTAAAAACGCACTTCCGAGTTTACTAATTTTCTTGAAACTCAGAATTTTGGCCACCATGTATTTATTGATAATTAATTTTGTTTAGATGGTAGAATTGAATAATAAAACAATCCACCCCCCACCCCCCAAACGCCCTTAAATAACTTTACCCGGAGAAATGTTTTAAATAAAAGGTGTAGCTCCTTTGCATGTGTAGTTCATAATTGAGTGTTTAAAAAAAACTAAAAAATATTTTTCAGTAAAAAAAAAAACGTTCGTATTCAGAGAGCCTTAAAACATGTATTTCCTCCTCTTACTCCTAGTAAGAGGAATATTTCTCCTATATAAGAGGAATATCTCCTAGTAAGAGGAAGTATTACAATCGTGTCAAATTTTCGATATTGTATTTTCATCAGAAATACACGTCCACCCTGGTCCAAAAAAGTGTTTTTTTTTTTTTTATAAAAATGCTGTGTGTGTGCGTCTGTATGTTTGTACGAGATGGTTTAGCTAGTCTAAAGGTTTTCGAGAGGAAAATTGTAAGACGAATATATGGTGCTATAAATGTCGAAGGCAAATGGAATGTTAAAAGCAAAGCAGAAATCGCAGAGACACTGAAAAATAAAGACCTAATAAATTATATAAAAGCAGGTGGACTGCGATGGGCTGGGCATGTCGAGAGAATGAAAGAAGAAAGGCCGCAAAGGAGAATGTTAGACATGGCAATAGTGGGTAAAAAAAGAAGAAGAGGAAGACCGAGGAGCCGCTGGAAGGATGAAGTCAGAAGAGACGCCGCAAAGTTGGGAGCTGGAGACTGGAGGACTCTGTCGCAAGGGACAGAGAGAAATAGAGAGAAATAGTTCGGAAGGCCAAGGGTCACACAGATCTGTTGAGCCGCGGAGAAGAAGAAGAAGGTTTAGCTAGTCTAAAATTAAAATTATAGTTTATAGTAATATGAAAACATGATTATTGAAGGGGGTTTGATGGGAAATCAATTTTTTATAAAAAGGGTCGATTGAGGGAAGTAGTTGGGTAACTCTATTTTACTCTATTAATTAGCTAATATTCTATAGATGAAACTAAGTTCTATATATCAGTCAAACATTTTAATAAACTTTATTATATAGTAAAGTTGTTATGCAAAAGAAAACTTTCTAGTGATATAATAAACAGAAGAGTATTTGTCTATTATATAATTCTTTGAATCAAAGAGTGTTTGACTGTCAAGCTCTGATACCAATTATAGGTACGTGAATAAAAGTTCTAAACTTTCTCTAGTTGTTACAAAACAAATATTATAACAGACTGGAAATTCTATGAATTCGTAGATTAATTAATTCCTTCCAAGTTGGTAAGGTATACATCAAACAACACTAATTCAATAAAGTCAATGGAAACCACAATTTTTACTTTTGCAGACATTTTTTGCACAATATTTATTTGCTGAAAAAAACTGGTACGAAACACTCACACTAATTTCACTCATTGCAGATTTACGAATACTTTAAATTTGGTGATACTTTAAAGTTTACTACATATATAGTCACCCACTGTATAATTAGGGTGAGTCAAAATCATGTTGATTTCAATAGAAAAAGTTTAGTATTAAAAAAAAACGAATTTATCTCTAATATTCCAAATATAGCCAATCATGCTCTAAGATAATAACCTATCGTTACTATTGGATACCTTGCCGATACCATTTCTAGGCTTTAAAAGCAAAGAAATCTTGTGCACCAGCTGTGACATCTTCTACATTGTTAATGCGAAGAAAATAAGCCATTGATCATTACAAATAATAATCTTTTATCAGCACAGTATTCACTGGAGGAATCGAGGATGATGTTGTGAATTGTGCCAATGTTGGAGCAGATGACATATTTAAATGGGCCAAAGACAAATGCATAAAAATGAATAATTCCAAGACGGTTGGTCTTTGTTACTCAGTTGCTCCAGGTGGAAAAGAGTACTCTCCTTTAGTTAAGACTGAATGTGGCAGCATTATCTTCCCACCTACGACAAAATTTCTTGGACTCCACATCTCTGTAGATCTGCGCTGGAAAGAACATATAGGTTCACTGGCTCCTACACTTTCGAGCATAGTATATCTCTTGAAGAAATTAACTCTAATCCTCAATCTCGAGGCCTTAAAAGTAGTATATTTTGGAAAATTCCAATCAACGGCTTCCTATGGGATAATGTTTTGGGGAAACAGCCCATGTACATCAAGAATTTTCCGCATCCAAAAAAGAGCTATTCGTGCTATGGTTAAAGCAAGACCCAATGAAAGCTGTAGGTTGCATTTTAAAAATAATAAAATCCTCACAATTCCAGCTCTTTATATTTTTTCCATCTGTACGTGATTCTATAAAATTAGAAACAATTACAACACCTTCAACCATAGATATAATACTTGGAATCGTGACCACTTACCTCTTCCTCAAGCAAACCACTCATTTTTTACATCTTCTTTTTTATGTATGGGAAGGAAAATATTTAATGCACTTCCGAATGAAATTTCATCTTTGCCAACAATGAAATTGTTTAAATCTAAGCTAAAAACTATGCTCCTGTATAAAGTAATAAATGATTTGGATGATTTTCTTACATAGACTTGTTTTGTGTGAAGGTTATTGGATTGTTTAATGTACTGACATGTCTTGTTCATACAATTGTATGTAAAACATGAAGATTAATAAAGATTATTATTATTATTATTATCAATTCAATTATTCAACAAGTTCCTGAATTTTCTGCTGAGTCAATGTAGGGGCGAGGGGTCATGCATGGTCCAGTTGGAAGCATGACCCTCTGCCGGTTTTCACTAAGGCCAAATATCGTTAAGCCTAAGCTAGATACGGGTTTTGTTCCACAAAACAGACTGGCCAGTTGGGGCAAATTCATAGACGATAATGAATTCGTAGTCGAAGACTCAGAAATCATCTTCTTATTTTCTTTTACTCTTTTCTCTTCCCTCAGAAATAGTACTGCGATCGTGGCAAAAGTTTTGAAATTGAGATTTTACCGGAAATACAGGTTTTGAGGCCGCCCATAAATGGGAATAGTGAATGTGTTTTTATTTCTCAACAAAATATTGCAAAAACGAAAAAAAATTACGGGAAGCACAGATCTGTTATTCCATATTTAGAGATACCACCGCACCTGACCAAAAAAGGTTACGGTCAAATTTTATCAACCGGAAGTATGAATTTTGTATTTTTTTTTTCTTCTTCTAGTTCTTTTGTGATTTTCTCGAAAACGACTCTAACGATTTTCTTGAAACTTTGTACATTATCTTCACACCTAAATACCTATTACATTTATATGAAACATTTTTATGGACAAATTTATTTAAGGGGAATTTTTCCGGATGGATGGGGTTATGGTTTTATTTAAAAATGCCTATTCAATTTATTATACGATTCTACGAAAACTAAATAGTTTTAATTAGAAACAATTTGTTGCCCAAATTTCGTGTTTGAAAAGAAAACCGATTGACCAAAACTGCAACATTACTCAACAGTTTTTTCTCCAACTAAGAGGAAGTATTGTAATCGTGTTAAACTTTCGATATCGAGTTTTCACCGGAAATATCCGGGAGTGGGATTATGGATTCCTCTAAAGTGCTATTTCAGTTTAGTAGACAATTTTATCATCTAAATAATGTCAACTAGAATTGAATATGTTGTCGAAATTCCGAGTTTGAAAAAGATCGGATGACCGTAATTGCATTTACGGTTACTCTACTTTACTAAATGATTTTTTTTTCACTTTTTTTGCAATTTTCCCTCCAAAAATGGCTCAGCCCATTCTTGAAAACTCCCCTTAAACTAAACATACAATGATCTACAACATTTATTTAAAATATTTCTCTGGGAAAATTCTTTTAAGGGCACTTTTAGGAGAGGGATGGGATTATGTTTTTCTCTCTAATGTTATCATAGTTAATTATACAATTCTATTGCCCAAAGCAAATTAATTAGAAATAAATAAATGGCCAAAATTCCGAGTTTCAAGGAAATTAGTAAACCGGAAGTGCGCTTTTACTGAACAGTTTTTCAGTTGTCGACGAATTTCATAAATTTTGGTACACAACTATAAAATTTGTCAATTATATTTGACAGAGAACTGGAGTTGTGTGAGTGTTTCACACCAAATTTTTTTTTAGAATCATTTAGCCCTGAAAATGGATGGCGCTGTAGCGTGGTGCCTATATCTTGCCGTTAGTGACAAAGATTTATAAGCTGTGTGTTAATTAATGTTGTAGTTTTTTTAAAACTGCAATTTTGTTATTATATTCATAATACAATTATGTCCTTGACGAGTAAGTGGGTCGTGATGAGCGCAGAAGGATCTGGGCAAGAGGCCGGCTGGAGCATATCTTGCTAATACTATTTAATTTCATATTCTAGCTACACATACATAGAATGCTGGACAGGGAAGCCTAATGTTGCAGAATTAATTTATCAAAAAAATGTTTCGAAAAACTTTCAAGGAAGTAACTTCCGATTAGCTGATTTTGGTTGCCACAACTTACTATCGGAATCACATGAAATATGTATAAATTTTGAAGTTAATTGAAAATGTGTGTGGGGCCGCAATGCTGGATAAAATCCGATATTTTATCCGTCGTAGCATGCATACTAGTTTTGTTCCTGACCGGTTTCGGATTTTCATCCATCGTCAGAGCAAATTGACCAAGTTCTTGTAGAGAGTTCACTTCAACGAAATGTTTCTGTTGACTCACACTTGTTAGTTGTATATACGTGGGAAGGTTATAAGGTTGCATTACTGTGTGTGTGTGTGTGTGTGTGTGTGTTTCATTAAAAGTGGAATTGTTATAAATCGTGATTAGACATTAGAAAATAGTGTATAATAAATAGCATGTTTCGACTACTTTATGACTTAACAAACAAATGTGAAATTGAAGTAGGGTTAATATAAAGAATATGTAAGTAAATTAATATGTAAGAAGGTTGGCTACAAACAGCAAATTGGAGATGATATTAAAATAAATAATAAAGGAATCAAATGTATGCGTTATTATTTATCATGCTTATTTTAAATGATATTAATTTATGTTTAAATTACATCAAGAATATGTTGAGAAAGATGTGGTGGCATTTGTAAAGTTATTTTTAATTGGGCACTGTAGTATTCTTCAAAATATGCTATTTATTATACACTATGTTCTAATGTCTAATCACGATTTATAATAGTTCCACTTTTCATTATAACACACACACACATAGTAATATAACCTTATAACCTTCCCATATATATACAGCCAACAAGTGTGAGTCTACAGAAACATTTCGCTGAAGTGAACTCTCTACACGAACTTGGTAAATTTGCTCTGGCAATGGATGAAAATCAGAAACCGTTCAGGAACAAAACTAATATGCATGCTACTACGGGTAAAATACCGGATTTGAAGTTAATTTTACTTTTCTATAGTTATACAATTAAGCGCTTCATATCAACTTTTATAAAAACATCCTTTTTACAATCGTAAGATTAAGATCCTGTAACTCCTCAATGAAACTCAATTTTGAAAGTATTACAAGAAGGGGAATACTATTTCTAACAGCAAAGTAGAAACACAAAGTAAAAAGGCTGTTTGATACTATTACGTTGCGGTAAAGGGAGTATAGTTTCCTGGTTGTGTCACCTTTTAATACAACAGGTTTTGGACATTTTTTATGGATGTTTGTCCTATCTTGAAACACTTGTATAAATGATATATTTCAAAATCAGAAAGCAATGAGCCCACTGAGTAATTGCAATCATTAAATTTAACACACAATTTTCAGCTTTAATTAATGATTAATTCTGTACATATTTTTTTACATTATGAATTGTTTAAAAATTTAGTAGCAGCTGTTGTTTTGTTGGAAATTGAAAACTGAAAAGTATGAGACTTCATTTACAAAAAAAAATAAACAAAAAATTAAAATAAACAAGTGGAAATATCATAGATTGGAACAATAGATATAATTAGTTTGAGAACAATGGTGTAAACAATAGAAAAGACTTATTGTCGATAGTAGAGTCGGCTGATTTAATATATTTTATAGCTTTCCATTAGAGCTACTGCATTGTTTACCACAAGAGGTGTGTCTTGTATTCTACATTCAATTAATTAAACTATTGTCCTTGAATTATTGCTTTATTATTATTATTATTATTATAAACTATTACAATCGAGCTAATTTTCTAAAACAAAGATTCTTCTTAACGTTTTGCCGCAAGACTTAATATTTTTGCGGACTCAAATGTTTATAATAAAAATATTGGGAGCAAAGACTTGGTCTAAATAAAAGTGGTGCGTCCTCAAAATGTATATTTAGTTTACGAAGTTTGAAGCAATAATTGTTGGGTCCATTTTCTAGGAGTAGTTACAGAAAGTAAATAATACAATACAAAACAAGATCGTATTTCTTTTTTTGTGTAAAAACTTTTTCAAATAAATTAATTGGCTCGAAGGTTGACTTGCCCTAAATATTACATATTGTACCGTTGAGAGCAATAAAAATAGAATTTATGATATATATGATATAAGTGCTATACAGAAAAGTGTATGAAATTAATTAAATATAAATGTTAAAAGCTAAAAGACCATATCAAAGGTTTTAGCTTGCCTAAGTTGGAACATTTTTATAAAAAAACAAAAAACAAAAAAAAATCTGGTGCCAAATACTCACACAAGACTTTCTTTTACTATACCATTTTTGTAAAAATTTAATTGACAACATTTCATAGTTTCATATTTCATATGTACCAAAAAAAAAAAAAATTTTAATGAAATTCGTCGAAAATGAAAAAACTGTTTCAGTAATGCTACCTCTTCGCACTGCCGGTTTTACCTAATTTTCTTAAAACTCGGAATTTTTGGCCACCAATTTATTTCAATTAATTTTGTTTGGATGAAGAATTGAAATCAACATGCGAGGCACTTTAGAGAAAAACATAACCCCACCACCTCCCCTAAAAGTGCCCTTTTTCCCTGAGAAATGTTACAAATAAAAGTTGTACATCTTTTTATGTGTAGTATATATAAGAAGTTTCAAGAAAATCGTCGGAGCTATTTTTGAGAAAATCGCGAAAAAATATCATTTAGTAAAGTGGTAAAATAAACGCACTTCTGGTCATCCGATTCTTTCAAACTCGGAATTTCAACAACATATTCAATTCTAGTTGACATTATTTAGGTGACAAAATTGTCTAATAAATTGAAATAGCACTTTAGAGGAAGCCATAACCCCAATTCTCCTCCAAAAGTACCCTTAAATGAATTTTTTTCGGAGAAATATTTCAAATAAAAGATG
>JAAEAF010009811.1:0-14121 GCA_011037195.1 Triatoma infestans
AAATGGACCTAACAGATAGATTGACCTCAGGGTAATGGTAGCTTGGTAAGAGGTATTTTGATTTGGCTGATAGATGTGTTTTTTGTAAAGGATGACACTACTCATATACATAACTTGGAATGCTAACTGCACATGTTCAATTTCTATTTCTTTAATACTTTGTAATTTATTTCTGGGAAAATTTACTTCAGGGTTCTGAATTCTAAACTGAGGCAGTAGCAGACGCGTTGCCTGGTATCTACAATCACGTAGCATTTTATGACTTAAAAACCAACAAGTGTAATAAATATATCCACTGACTGTAATGTTAAGGACTGTTTTATTAAATTCCTACTTTCAATAATATTTAATCGATGTAAGAGAAACATATAAAAAAAACACCAAATACCAAAACACAGCAATTTCATGACAATGATACAATTCAACAGAAGACTAATATTCGTTTATATTTCTGCTTTTTATCCACTAAATTATATACACTTCAGTAACGGCTATTACATCATATTTAAAGAATAAATTATTGCTGTTAAATCAAAATTCCCAAGTGCAATGCAACAGTTAGTTACTGAAAAGTTAGATAAATTATTCATGGAATTAAAACGCGATCAATCACAAGTATCTTCATATGTTGTATACTGCTAACCCTCTCTAATGAACTACCCTAATAATAAATTAGTCACTATTAAAATTTACTTCAACGACTAAAATAATGATTGTTTCATTCATCATAACATTCTTCTCTACTTGAATTATAATTTTTATTTTATTTTTTCAAGCAATAATTTACTTTAACAATATAAAGATGTACAATTTTGTTTTTTTAATCGTCTGTAGGGAAAAACAAGCCCGACGCTATCCAAGCTCTTCTCACTGCATTCTCTCGTTACTCACAACACTGTCCTTCAATAGACAATGAACTGAGAGGCTCCTCAGGCAAGAAAATCTAAGGGCAACCACAGCTTGACTCGAACCCAGGACCTCCGCGTTGCTAGCCTAGTGCGCTACCTAGTGAGCGAATTTCGCCCCTAAGGTGTGCACCCCCTTTCTATAATGGTCTGAAATGTGTTTTTGTGAATGGGCATTTTTTTTTTGTTTTATGTATTAAGAAATTTACACCAGCACTATTGAGCCATAAGTAAATATGTATACAGAGATAGAAATAAAATAAAATCCGAGTGGAGAAACTACCAAGTGGTAGCACTCCTAATCAATAATTCACTCACTATCACTAGCTCTGCCACTAGAGAGAATGTCTCGAGGCCACTGGCGTTTAAGCCGTCTAGGAGGGTTATCTGGTAGGGTACGGGATGAAAGCTGACGGGCTAGAGAGTTAGGATGTGAAAATAGGGTGTTGGGCAATTTTTTATATCTGAGTTTTATTAATTCTGGTAGGAAAGGGATATTAAGGTCGTTATGGACTGTTCGATTGGAGACATAAAAAGGAGCGTTGACTATTGTTCGCAGGATTTTGGGTTGTAAGGATTGGTTAAGATGGAGGTTGGAACGCTTGGTTGAACCCCACAGTTCGGCCGTATGACCAAATTGGTTTAATAAGTGATGTGTATAGTAGACGTTTGTTTTCAAGTGAGAGTTTAGATCTGTTGTCTAAAAGTCGTTTTAGTTGTATGTACCGTGTGTTCATTTCTTATCTTTTCAGTCGTCAATGAGGGTTCTTCCCAAGGTAGCGGACAACATCAGAAGTTGGAAAAAGGAATTTGATTGTAGTATTTGGGGGGGTGTTGGGGAGAGGTAATTCTACGTAAGGTGAAGGTGACATTGAGGCACTTGCACTCATTGAGTTTGAACTTCCATTTTTTGAACCAGTTCTCCAAAGTAGTGAGATGGTTCTGCATATTTCTTTGGGATATTACTGGATCGGGATTTGAGGAAAGTATAACAGTATCGTCTGAATAAATAGAAAGGATGGTATTAGGATTAGTTGGGATGTCTGCCGTGTATACCGAATACAGTATGGGGCCCAGGATGCTTCCTTGAGGAACGAACTCCTGCTTCGGCCTTCTAGAAAGGAGAGGGGGAGGATCCAACCATTACTTGGAAGTAACGGTCGGTGAGGTATGATTTAAGGATGAGGTAGAGTTCTACAGCAGCCCAGGGTGCCATACTCGATCGAAGGCTTGCTTCACATCAAGGAAGACTCCCGAGCAGCATTCTTTCCGCTCAAGAGAGGAGGCAATGGTGTCCTCAACGCGATGGCATTGTTGGATGGTTGAGTGCTGTTTTCTGAACCCAAATTGGTGTTCAGGGATAAATTTAGGGTTCTCAGGTAGAGGGAGTAGTTGTTTTAATAGGATTTTTGCAAGGATTGGTAACAGGCAAATAGGTCGATAAAATGTAGGGAGGTGGTGAGGTGATAAGATGAGGAGGTGAATGGGCATATGATAAAAATGTCTCAACAACGAAAAATCCCAGAAATCTTAAAATTAATATTCCATATGATTATCACCGTTGCGTTTGCAACGAAAATTTCGGGTCAAAAACCATCATCGCCCGAATTGCAAATTAACTGAAAGTTTTTTGTTTTTTTTTAGTTTTTCCAGGATTTACTAAAAATCATTTTGAAACTTTCTTTAATCTTTGCATACTACCTGCACATATTAGTGCCTCTCACTTGTATTTTAAACATTCCTCTGGAAAAATTGATTTTTCGGAAAGTTCTGAGGGATAACGCAATGTTAATCTTTTCTCTAGATTGTCACTTCAGTAGAATATATGACTTATGTAATACCCAAGTAATATTAAGCAACATTAAGAGCATTTTTAGAATTCGAGTTGTGAAGAAAGTCGGGTTAACCGGTAGTGCAACTGTATAAAACAGGTTGCTGAGAATAGAACACATTTTTCCAAAAAAAAATGGATTCAGGGGGAGTTGAGATGTTAAAATCTATTTAGAATTGTATAATCAATATTTATGGGCTTGATGGCAGCGCTGTCATACTGTCTGCCATCTAGCCGCCACATTCACCTAAACCATTCTCATACTATGTTTAATATACGGCTCTACAACACCAATCTTAGTTTAGTAAAAATTTCAAGTAAATTTTTCAATTAAAGTTTGATAATTAGAGTAAGTGAAATGCGTATGAGTGTTGCACACAGCTTCTTTCATTACTTTCTCTTACTCCTAGTCAAAAGGAAGTATTGTAATCTTGTCAAATTTTCGATATTGAGTTTTCACCGGACATATCCGTTTTGAGGTCCCCTGAGTCCAAAAATGCTGTGCGTTCTGTAGAAATGGTTAGGTGTGTGTGTGTATGTATGTGAACAGCATAGCTCAAAAACGAAAAAATCATAGAAAGTTCAAACTTGATATTCCATTTAGTTATCACCATGGGATCTGACAGTGGGTCATCTGTCAAAATTCCTTAACCGGAAGTACTACCTTACTAGTTGCTTTTTTTACATTTTTGCAATTTTCTTAAAAAATGGCTCCAACGAACTTCTTCAAACACTGGTATATCAACTACACATAGTAACAACTACAACTTTTATTTGAAAGATTTCTCTGGGAAAATTCATTTAAGGGTTGTTCTGGGGGGGGGAGGGGTTAGGTTTTCATCTTAACTGCTATTCCAGTTTATTATACAATTATATCATCTAAATAATGTTAATTAAAATTAAATATGTTGTTGAAATTCTGAATTTGAAAATAATCGAATAACCGGAAGTGCGTTTATTTTATTAACACTTTACTAAATAATTTTTTCACTTTTTCGCAATTTTCTTAAAAATGGCTCCAACGTTTTTCTTGAAACTTCGTATATAAACTAAACATGCAATGATATGCATCTTTTATTTAAAACATTTCTCTGGGAAAATTCATTTAAGGGCACTTTTAAGGGAGGATGGGGTTACAGCTTCCTCTAAAGTGGTATCATAGTTATACAATTGTATCATCGAAACAATAATAATTCGAAATACATGGATGGCTAAAATTCTAAGTTTTAAGTAAATTAGTAAGCCAAGCCGGAAGTGCGCTTTTACTGAAAACTTTTTTAGTTTTCGACGAATTTCGTTATATTTGGTACACAACCTATATAACCTTTGTCAATTATAATTTTGAGAACAGGATTAAGAGAAAGTTGTGTGAGTGTTTCACACCAGATTTTTTTAAAAAAAGTTTGGAGCATTTAAAAAAGTTTTAAAAACTGTTTGCGAAAAATATTTGGATTTAATTAAATTTACGGAAATGAAATATACCATAATTATGCGCATATTTCTCCTCAGTAAAGAAATTGTATAAATAATTTAGAATACAGTTGTACATTTAGAATACATTTAGAATACTGTACAGTATACAGTTTGGAGACGTGTGACGAACCAGTTGTGAAAGGTTTTGGTGTTACAGCAAGGTATTGGTGTTAACTTACCACACTGCCCCATGCAACCAGTAACCATGCGAAACCACACTGTACAATGCGAAAATTAACACAATCTTAGTTTGCCAGTTCATTTACATTTGTTGCAGTTAATTAAACGTACATAAACAAACATACAAATACATATGTATAATACAACGCGTAGTAGAGCGGAAATGAAATGGGGAAACTTCATTATGAAATGAATATTTATTTATTCATATATCTAAACAGTAATTATTTGTTTGATTTAATTTGTTTTACATTTTTTTGGCAAAAGAAATGGTTATTAATTCAATGGCTGTTGATTTCACATTGAGGGTCACGCTCATTAAACATTGTAATGAGTACTTCCATTTTACTTTTCGGAGGCCTTTCAGAATAACATTCTGGAGCTTATTCTCTTCCTACTATACAATTTACATCTTCTAACTTTACATTACATTACCACCTACCATCCTTTTTTCATATCACTCCAGAACCACATTCTGAAACAGTGAAATCAACCCTCTTAATTTCATTGGAAGGTATAGGGATTCCATCACTGAAACATAAAAGTGAGAAAGAAATGACAAAATATAACTATCAAACTCATTCGGTTTAGCTAAATCGGACTGCTTGATTTTCACATCAACAAACGACTGACATAAAATCCGCCTAGAAGACTCACGGACAAGAATTGAAGTGTCATTACAAGATGGCTAAGTGATAGATAAGCCGAACAATAAAACTGATACACAATGAATTATTTATCCCAACAATGCCATAGACTCGTATTATAAAGGTCAGCCAACCAATATAATATCTGTCCCCTTCATACACATTCTTCGCCGAATATCCAATACTCTGCTTTAGTTGAACCACAGTGTGATGTTATTAGTGACACTGACTGCCTGGACTTTACACTAATATATATAGAATGGTAGTGAGAGAATGATTGATGACGCGTAGTGACTGCTGTATGAACTCTGCTATAAGACTTTTTGAATATCTCCCGTCGCTGTTTTGAAGCGCTTTCTCCCACTCTAGTCCGAGAGAGTGTTCCTGTCATTTTTGTCAGGAAAATATTTAAAACTTAAAGCCAAATTTATTATTTCATTATTTAAAATAAAAAAAAAAATTATCAGAAATTATTTGCTTGCAATCCTTATCTTATCACAATAATGAGAAAGTAAAGAGAACTGCAGCTACAAACTATCAACAAACAAGATTCTTATTATGGGATTTCTTTTCATAATCCCATATATTAAAGGAAAACAATAACTGACCATCTAAGAAAAGTTTCCTTAAGTTAAACGATAATTTATGAAAAGTGCCCATTATAAATGTAAATTAGGAGAATGCTATTTAGGTGCGATAATAACTGCATAATTAGATTAGCCGCGAGTTGATGTAAACTCTTAAATAATGTGGAAATGTAGTTTTGTTACTTTACTGAATTTTCCTACCTCCACAACTTAGAATACTTTCAAAGCGTGGGGGCCATATTATTCTTTTACCTCACTACGTTACTAATTTACCAACTTCAGAATCACCTCTTAAAAGATTTTTAGCTCTCTAATCAAAAAACTACAGAAACTAATTAAATTTGCTCATACCAATGAGAATATGAAAATATTCATTGTAAAATGTTGCACATTGACAAATTTTTCTTAAAACATTTGAATAATATGATATATAGTCTTATATACCTAGGAACATTTTTAAATCAATTTAACAATAAATTAAATATCAGAAAATATACTACTTTTGCTTGAAATTTGCTTAAATATAGCGACGAAAGATATTCAAGAAGTCTTATAGCAGAGTTCATACAGCTGTCACTACGCGTCATCAACCTTTCTTTCACTATCATTCTATATATTTTAGTGTAAATTCCAGGCAGTCAATTTTTACAATCTTTTTAAAGATTACCTTCCTTTTTAATGGACAACATTCTCTTAAAGATTGCCTTATATTCTTAACCACCAGTTTTGATGTCCTTTTGTAAGTAGTTTGAACTGTTATACACAAAATACAATATTTATGGCGCGAGTAAAGTATTATTTTTAGTTCTCGAACGTTGACACTAGACTGCACTGCACTGAACGAACGATGACACTAGGATTGCAGGATGGGCGGGCACCAGGATTAAGAAAAGAATCGGAGGGGCACAACAGAAGGGAGCGCAGACAGAGAGCCCCATATAACAAATACGTTTAATATTTTATTTCTGGTTTTTAAATTGATTGCACATTTTTCCGGTACTTGAAAGGGGGGAAAGAATCCTCATTTGCAGGAAGAAAATTGCAAATAAAAATTTAAAAAGAGAAAATAAAATATTGAACATTATTTACCGTGAAGAAGCGGATACTGCTTTAAAGTTGCCAATAGAATGCGCTGCCAGTGAGGAAGATAATTCAAAATTTATTTCTTTTGAAGTAGATTATAGATTGAAAGTAGGGGATTATTGCACTGCGACCTCAAAGATCTATTGTCCCTCTCAGAGCCTTTTCCAATGCAAAGCCGGTCTCCAAGCAGCGTTCTCCAGGCAACACTGCCCATCACCGGAAAGTGAGTTGTAGAGGCTCCTAGGAAGAAAATATCTAAGGGCAGCATGCTGGATTCAAACCTGGGACCTGTGCTACCATTGACCACTGAGTAATCCCTTTCTTCTCCCTTGGCTTTCGCCAATTAACTAAGGACGGAGACCCTAGTTTGTGTACTGTGTTTGTCCTTGTCTAGAGTGTATGTAGTTTAAGTGTTATTGTGTACTGTTCTGATGAAGTGCATGGAGTTCTGAGCTGTGGAAACCCGTGAGGTTACTACTCCCCAAGTAACTGCATGCAACAGATACCCCTTGCGGGCTTTTTTGAAGTAATTTGATATTTTATCATTAAGATACTTAATTTCTCTGAACTGCAATATGTTGAGTTACTTATGTTTCTTTAATTACTATAATTTATCTACTTCTTCTAGAATAGTTGTTGTATCATCTAGAATAAATGATAGCTCGAATGTTGCAATCTCTTGTCCTCTGATTAAGGAAAATAAAACATCATTTTAGAAACACCTTCTCCATTTTACATCACCCTTTGACATTTTTTTTTTATTAAAAAGTAGTTCAATAGCCATTATATAACCTGGTTAGATTTAATTCATTTTATTTCAAAATGATATTACATTAGTGAAATTTAGCAAGCATTGAAACAGGTGTTGATTTAAATAATTATTGATTAAAGCATTAAATATTAACGGATAACTAATGGACCTTCCATTGTTGCGTATAATGAATGATGGGAAACAGATTTCATGATCTGGATTGATCGCTGCCAACTTTATGAAAGTACACAGTGCCACCATTGATAATAAAACTTATAAATAATACAACAACGTCTGTCAATTTATTTCGAATCTACCTTATGTTTGTCTTTTTGTTCCGCATCACACTAGAATGATTGAAAAGATTTTGATTCTGATTGTGATGTTTAGACCTATCAGTCAGTTTTCCTAGAAACTCGGTTAGTCAGCATTATAAAAAGAAAATTGATGTTGAAACACTTACACGCTTTGACTTACTGCGAAAAACATAATTGAAGTATATTAATATTATAATGGGCAAATTTTCATAAAACATGGTATTTATACTAAAAGAGTAGTTACCTTTAAACAGGGGTGATAGTGAGGTTGTACATATTGGTTTTCGGCGCACAGAAAGGCCGAGTATACTTGTAAGTGTTTACCATTGTAGTGACGTAAACTGCACTTCCATCAAACTCCAATACAATTATTGAAATCAAACACAAATTTACAGAACCTTCTTATCATCAATTTTCCGAATAAAAATTCAAAAAAATAAAAATGATATATATTTTTTATACATTAAGGTTTTCAAAGTTTTCAAAAAAAAATCGTTTGAGTCGTTTTCGAGAAAATGTATTACAGAAACACAGAAATCTATTTTATTATATCATATTTTTTCGGTTAACCGATTTTCTTTTTCAAACCTGAAATTCTAGTAACGATTTTAGTGTATCTTAAATTTATATAGACTTAGAATTAGAATTAGAATGATGCAGGGGGGGACTTAAACCCAGGCACTGCAGACTCCCAATGAGACTTATTGTGCCAACCCCTCGAAACCTAGAAGAGGAACCCCCCTCTTCATGAGGTCCAGAACCTTCCCCACCAGTCCTTCTTGGAGTACGATTTCTTCTGGTCTCAACGTGCCGAAGATCTCGTACCGCGATCTGCCGATTGCAACGCAATCAAACAGTAGGTGAGAGGCCGTCTCCTCCTCCTCATGACACAGTCTGCACAAGGGCTCTGAATCCACCAATCCCAGTAAACGTAAAAGTTTCTTGAACCTACTATGCCAGTAAACAGGCCTGTTATCAGAGAAATCTAATACCTGCTTAGACCCAGGGTGTCTCTGGTTCTTCTTCTACACAGCTCTGGCATGACTATTTTGCTGTGTTTTGCCCCGGTACTTAGCCTCCAGTGACGATTGTGCTCTCTCTGAGTCCATTCTCTCAGAGACGCCCTCGCCATACTTTTGGCTATTCCCAGAACAGGTTCCGGCCCACAGAAGGGAGTATTCGCTCCCTCCCTGGCCAGTTGGTCGGCTATTTCATTACCTTTAATAAATTTATATAGATAGAACCATGCATTATATCGAACTGGGATTTTAGGATGATATAAAAGGTGTTTGGAAAGATGTCCTTGAGCTTTGACAATAGACCTTTATGTTATACCCTATCAAAGGCTTGCTTAATATCTAAAAAGATACTTGGGCAGTAATTCTGGTCGGTTTGTTGAATAGAGGAGTGAAAGGATCTGAACCCAAATTGGTGATTGGGAAGGATATTAAGTGGTTGTAGGATGTGGCAAAGACGTTTAATATCAAGAATCTTTCCAAGAATGGGAAGGAGGCTGATATGTCGGTAAGAAGAAGGATTATGTGTGGGTATTTTGGGCTTGGGAATCATTTTGATAGTCGAAAATTTCCATAATATTGAGGAATAGGTGGTTTGAAGAACGGAATTTAAAATGTAGGTAATGAACTGATATTTAAAATCAAGAATTTACTGAATAATTAAACATTAAAAAATAATTGTATCTATTTTTTTTTTTTTACTTTCTGTTACTCCTAGTAAGAGGAAGTATTGTAATCGTGTCAAATCTTCGATATCGAGTTTTCACCGGAAATATCTGTTTTAAGGTCCCCTGAGTCCAAAAAAGTGTTTTTAGCAAATGGTCAGTGTGTGTGTGTGTGTGTGTGTGTGTGTGTATGTACGTAAGTGTATGAACAGCATAGCTCAAAACCGAAAAATCGTAGATAGTTCAAATTTGATATTCCGTAGGTATCACCGTGGAATCTGACAGTACGTTATCTGTCAAAATTCCACAACCGAAAGTACCACTTTACTAGTTGTTTTTTTTTACTTTTTTGCGTTTTTCTCAAAAATGGCTCCAACGATTTTCTTTAATTTCTGGCATCAACTACATATACAAAGGGCTACAACTTTATTTTGAAACATTTCTATGGGAAAATTCATTTAAGGGCACTTTTGGGGGAGGGGTGGGGTTAGGTTAACCACTAAAGTGCTATTTCAGTATTACACAATTCGCTCATTTAAATAATGTTAATTAGAATTAAATATGTTTTTTGAAATTCCGAATTTGAGGAAAATCGGATAACCGGAAGTGCTTTTGTTTTAACACTTTACTAAATGATTTTTTTTTCACTTTTTCGCAATTTTCTCAAAAATGGCCCCGACGATTTTCTTGAAACTACACATATAAACTAAACATACAAAGATCTACAACTTTTATATAAAAGATTTCTCTGGGAAAATTCATTTAAGGGCACTTTTGGGAGAGGGCTAGGGTTACAGCTTCCTCTAAAGTGGTATCATACTTGATTATACGACTCTATCATCCGAATGGAATTAGTTAGAAATAAATAGATGGCCAAAATTCCGAGTTTGAAGGAAATCAGTAAACCGGAAGTGCGCCTTTAATGAATAGTTTTTACAGTTTTCGACAAATTTCATTAAATTTGGTGAAAAAACTATAAAATTTGTTTGTTATAATTTTGAGAACTGGAGTAAGAGAAAGTTGTGTGAGTGTTTCACACCAGATTTTTAATAAAAATAGCTACAGCTACAAGATTGCGACTGTGATAGCAATGCTGCTAATTAGACGGAGGAGCGATCAATTCTTGATAAAGACCATTATTGACAATTTTAGCTCGTGTATACGATCATTATGTGTTCTGGCCTTACTACCTTATTACACTCTTCATACAAAGCTGATCCTGTTTCTAACTACTGGAAAAAGATATGCTCTACAACTGCATGATTTTTACCTAATATGACTTTTCTTTACTATTACTTTGCTGTGGAGGCCAGTGTCATACCTTGGAACTAAGGTATTTCGAACAGAACTTAGCGATAAGAAAATCTTTGACTGTATCCCATCAGATATTTTTTTTTATGAATATCACATTTTCTCTGTGTGTAACAGTAACACAATATCAATTCAGATGTAACAATCATTATAATATTTGTAAATTAAAGGAATAATTTGCATTTATATTAAACAACACAATTTTAATGTCTAAATTACTAAAATACCATTTTTTTTTCAACATGTTTAGAATTAAAAAAGCAGATACATTAAATTGCCTTCAGTAGCTTTAAATAGCTTAGACATAATTATCTTTTAATATACATAAATTAAAGAAATAATTTGCATTTATATTAAGTGAATACAATAGCATCAGCACTATACAATATGAAGAATAACTTCTCTTGATGGAATGTCTTCTGCAAAATTGACTTTGTTAAACATAAGTTTCCCCATTAAATTAGCAAAGGATGTCAGTCTCCTGCCATCGTCTAACATTGTCTATTAAGCTTGTGCACTACTTTATTTGACATTCAATGTCGGTATAATAATATTCTTGTATTTATTACTTTCTCTTACTCCTTGTAAGAGGAAGTATTGTAATCGTGTCAAATTTTTGATATCGAATTTTCACGGAAATGTCCGTTTTGAGGTCCCCTCAGTCCAAAAAATCTGGTGTGAAACACTCACACAACTTTCTCTTACTCCAGTACTCCAAAAAATTATAATTGACAAATTTTATAGTTAGTGTACCAAATTTAATGAAATTCGTCCGAAAAGTGAAAACACTGTCCAGTAAGACTGTCCAGTTTACTAATTTCCTTGAAACTCGGAATTTGGGTCATATATTAATTTCTAGTTATTTCAATTTGGATGACAGAATTGTGTAATCAACTGTGATAGCATTTTAAAGAAAAACATAACCCCCCTCCCCCAAAAGTCCCCTTAAATGAATTTATCAGGGGAAAAGTTTCAAATAAAAGTTGTAGCTCTTTATATGTATAGTTTTAACAACTCTGGTTTAAAGAAAATCGTTGGAGCCATTTTCGAGAAAATACCAGAAAACTGAAAATTATATTTCAGTAAAAACGCACTTCCGGTTATCTATTTTTTTTCAAACTCGGAATTTCAACAACATATTTAATTCTAATTAACACTATTTAGATGACAGAATTGTCTAATATACTGAAACAGCAGTTAAGATGAAAACCTAACCCCACCCCTCCCCCAGAAGTGCCTTAAATGAATTTTCCTGGAGAAATGTTTCAAATAAAAGTTGTAGCTCTTTGTAAGTGTAGTTGATATAGCAAGTTTAAAGAAACTCTTCGGATCCATTTTTGAGAAAATTGAAAAAACGTCAAAAAAACAACTAGTAACAGTGGTACTTCCGTTGAGGAATATTGCACATAACGCATCCGTCCAGATCCGCATGGTGAAACCTAAACGTAATATCAAGTTTTGAACTTTTCTACGATTTTTTTGCGTTTTGATCTATGCTGGTTCAGCATACATACACACCACACACACACACACACAGACATACCATTTGCTAAAAACCACTTTTTTTGACTCAGGGGACTTCAAAACGGATATTTCCGGTGAAAACTCGATATCGAAAATTTGATACGATTACAATACTTCCTCTTACTAGGAGTAAGAGAAAGTAAAAAGGAATAATTAATAACTGAAAAAAAATTTAAAATATGTTTATAAAGCTTTATATTGTCTAAATTAATTTTAATAATAGGTGTATTTATGTAGATGACCTAATCCGAGAAGACGACCTTCACACAACTTGCAGTGATAGAAAAGTGACCGTTAACCGTTATTTTTTAAAGTATTTAATGTGTGTGTGTGATATGAATTGTGAAATGCTGTCAGAAGGGGAAAAAAAAAAAAATCAAATGAGAAACATGTAAATATTGTGTTGAATTGTAAACGAAAAGCTTGGCAAAAGGAAAATAATGATAAAAAAAAAATGAGAAAAATATAGAAAATAAAGTACATATAGAATATGGATTAATGTATCGATGTAATTAATTGGATGAGTAAATCTAGCATTTGTGACTATAGGTAGGGTGTAGTCGTGAGGAGTCTATAGAAAGTGTCCGCCATGACAGAGGTCACTAGGAACTCACAATAACCTAAGTGAAATTTGTAACAGAGTAATTATCCATATATAAATAAATAAATAAATAAATAAATAAATCACAAATAAGTAAATTACAATAAGAAAAAGTAGTGTGAGTGTTTCAAGTCAGATTTTTTTTTTTTTTTTTTATTATTAAAGTAGTTTTGGTTAAATTTACTATTACGTGAAGTTTAAAAAAAAAAAAATATTTCATATTTTATTCCATGATTCAGAGAAATTAAGGAATCAAGACTGTCAGCAAAACAATAAAAATTCTTACAGGTCAGCTGGGTGACGTAATTTTCATTAGTTGAGTAGCATTGATAAGAAATAATGTTATTTTTAAAATGATTATTCCATATGATTTCATACTATTATATATGTATTTTACTTTTCTTTATTAATTTTTTTTTTTTTTTTTTTTGTTTTTCTAGTATTGCGTTATTTTCGAAATTTTCGATACAGGCAATGACATGGCCACAAGTGACAAACTGGCTGCTATCAGAAATATCTGGGAAAAGTAGATAAAGATTCTTGCCAAACTATATTATCCTAAAGAAAATGAAACTGGTTACAAGAATAAAAGCCAGGAAAAAAAAAATTTGGTGCAGCCACCGGGACATAGGAAATTTATACATTCGAAACTGTCTCCAACTTTCTATATTTAGGCTCCATTATAAGTAAGGTTGGAGGCGAGGAAGAGGAAGTGAAAAGAAGGATAGTTGCGGATAATAGGGTGTACTTAAATGGCGGTAAAATACTGAGGAACAGCACGGTCAGTCCGAGGACCATAGATTCAGATTTATAAAACGCTGGTTTTATTACCTGTGGGTAGTAAAACATGGACGTTAAGCAAGGTTTTCTGCGAAAGATTAGACAGGTTTGAATGGAAAGTGCTAAGGTGAATCTTTAGATAGATAAGTGAGAACCGTAGCTGGAGAAGAAGGCATCTAAAAGCAAAAATCAGTCGCTGGCCCATGATCGTTTTTTACGTGCTGGATATTTCTACTTACTTGGTATGGACAGCTGTAAATCTCTAATAGGATCCGAAGAGAGGGATCCAAAGCAGAGAGAGAAAAAACACAAAACTGAGAATCTCACTTGCTATTTAGGCGAGACTAGAGTGGGAGACTCCGTATATATACAGCCAAGATAGCCCTACAGAAGGACAGTCTTACAAAAGTTTTTGAACCGTTAAGCACGAGTCAGCAACCAACTACTACC
>JAAEAF010009812.1:0-20520 GCA_011037195.1 Triatoma infestans
CATCATTACCATTTTGTAGTCCTAATTCAGCCCTTGCCATCACTAAGAGGTTTCATGACAAACAGATTAGACTTTGAGAGACGAGAGTCGTGGAGAAATGCCTGGGGGGGGGGACACGCAAGGGATGCCTCCAAGCTAAAAGATTTATAAAAGGAATTAAGCAGGGAGTTTCGGCTTACCTCTTTCCCTCAACAGGACAGGTCTGAGGACCTTGGTGGGGGTAGTGACTGGACACAACTGGTTGTCTAATCACTTGTTTAACATAGGGAAGACGTCTAGCCCCACTTGTCAGAATTGCGATGACGGAGTTAGGGAAACGGTGTATCACTAACTATGTCAGTGCCCCCGTTTCGCTGGTACTAGGTTTAGTGTATTTAGGAAGGCACCAATCTCGCAGGATTGCTTGGGCGAGTTGGTTAAAGGATATCCTGGAATATTGTAGACTGACCAGTAGGTTACTGGGGGAGACTATTTAAGGGGACGATGTGGGGGCATCGGGGGGGATAAAAGCCATATAGGCTTAGGTCCCATGCCGTCAGGCACCCGGTCTAATAATAATAAATAATAATAATAATAATAATATCTGCGCAGTTAATATTTCAAGTTTAAAAGAAAAATCGTTGCAGTCGATTTCTAGAAAATTCTAAAAACACAGGTTTGGGTAAAAAATGCACTTCTGGTTAACCAATTTTCATTAAATTTTTAGAATTCTAGTAATGTTTTACTAAATATTATAGTGATGGTAGAACCATACAACTACCCTAATGTGGGGTGCTTCAAAGAAAAGTTTAACGCTACTGTTCTCCCAGAATTCCAACCAAAAAAAAATCTATCCCGGGTAATGTTTCAAATAAAATTAATAGGGATTTATGTAAATGGCGGTTATAAAAGTCGTGTGAGTGTTTCACTTTAAATTTTGACCAACAGTTACCAAACAGTGTCCATCTCGCTCAATATCAACTCTCTTTAAAAAAAGAAAATCACAATAATAGAAAAATCTATTCAGTAAACTGGTGCTGCACGTCTACCAAGTTTGACTGAAACTTTGTATCAACAATCTGGAGTATTTAAGAAAAAACAAAAAACAAAAAAACCTATGACGCAACAGCCCATGAAGGGCCAAGGCTTGGCAGACAGCGATTTGAATAAGGAGGCCGCGTAGTAGTAAGCACGCCGCAGTTCCCACGCCGTTTGGTACCAGCCTTCGCTACGTAGGGCGCTACTAACTGTAGCTTCCCACTTTTTATCACGATGCTGGGTCAACACCGACTTAGCCACTCACGGAATCAAACCCTGAATTCTCACACAAAAGGGTGAGTGCGCTAGCCACTAGACCAACGAGTGAGGAACTGGAGCTATTTAAACAAAACAAAAATCTTCTTGCGACTTTACAATTTTTATGACAAAAATATAATTTCAAAATTTTGCTCCGAATGGGGATGAATTCCTTGAAGTGCGGCAAGTGTAAGTATGAAACAGCCAGATAGTACGTACTTTCGGTGAACGGATTTTGTCCAGCATTAGAACATTACATAATCTTTTTTATCAACTAAAAAAAAAAAAAAAAAAAATCTAGTGTGAAACACTCACACAACATTCTCTTACTCCAGTTCTCAAAATTATACTTGACAATTTTTATAGTTTGTGTACCAAATTTAATTAAATTCGTTGAAAACTAAAAAAAAAAACTGTCCAGTAAAAGCGCACTTCGGTTTACTAATTTTCATGAAACTTGGAATTTTGGCCATCTATTTATTTCTAATTAATTTGGTTTGGATGATAGAATTGTATAATCAACTATGATAACACTTTAGAGAAAAACATAACCCCACCCCTCCTCCAAAAGTGCCCTTAAATGAATTTTTCCAGAGAAATATTTTAAATAAAAATGGTAGATAATTGTATGTTTAGTTTATATACGAAGTTTCAAGAAAATCGTCGGAGTTATTTTTGAGAAAATAGCGTAAAAGGGCAATAATCATTTAGTAAAATGGTAATGTAAACGCACTTCCGGTTATCCAATTTTTTTTTGAAACTCGGAATTTCAACATCATATTCAATTCTAATTAATATTATTTAGATGATAGAATTGTTTAATAATCTTAAAGAGCACTTTAAATGAAAACCTAACTGCACCCCTCCCCCATTACTGCCCTTAAATGAATTTTCCCAAAGAAACATTTTAAATAAAAGTTGTAGCTCTTTGTATGTGTAGTTGATATACCAAGTTTGAAGAAAATCTTCGGAGCCATTTTTGAGAGAAATGCAAAAAAGTAAAAAAAAACAAAAACAAGTAAAGTGGTACTTCCGGTTGAGGAATTTTGACAGATGACTCACTGTGAGATGCCATGGTGATGCCTTAAACGGAATATCAAGTTTCAACTTTCTATGGTTTTTCGTTTTTGAGTTATGCTGTTCATTCTGTGCTGAGGAGAACCTGCTTATGGACTCTAGGAATAGAGAGATATGCATCTTCTCGGACAGCCAGGCTGCGCTGAATGCTCTTCGGGCGTTCAGAATCACCTCCTCTTTGGTCAGGGAGTGTAGAGACTTTCTGGAGGCATTATCCCGGCACAACAAAGTACGGCTAGTATGGGTGCCGGGGCATAAGGGGATCATGGGAAATGAAATAGCCGACCAACTGGCCAGGGAGGGAGCGAATACTCCCTTTCTTGGGCCGGAACCTGCTCTAGGGGTAGCCAAAAGTATGGTGAGAGCGGCTCTGAGAGACTGGACTCGGAGGGAACATAACCGATACTGGAGGCTGAGTATTGGGGCGAAACACGGCAAAATGGTTATGCCAGGGCTGTGTGAAAGAAGGACCAGACACATCCTGGGGCTAAGCAGGTATCAGATTTCTCTGATAACGGGCCTGTTTACTTGGGCATGGCAGGTTCAAAAAACATTTGCACAAGGTGGGGTTGGTGGATGTAGAGCCCTTGTGCAGACTGTGTCAGGAAGAGGATGAGACGGCTTCTCACCTGTTGTTTGATTGCGTTGCAATCGGCAGACTGAGGTACGAGATCTTCGGCACGTTGAGACCGGAGGAAATCGTGCTCCAGGAAGGACTGGTGGGGAAGGTTTTGGACCTCATGAAGAGGGGGGCTTCCACTACTAGGTTTAAGGGGTTGCAGTGCCTGGGTCTTAGTCCCCCCCCCACACACAAAACCATTTGCTAAAATCCACTTTTTTGTACTCAGAGGACCTCAAAACGGATATTTCCAGTGAAAACTCGATATCGAAAATTTGACATGATTACAATACTTCCCCTTACTAGGAGTAAGAGAAAGTAAAAATTAAAAAAAATAATACTATTTCAGGCATTAAAAGAAACTGAATTAACTCATATGAAATTGGAAGAGGAAATAGCCAGATTACGAAAAGATTGTGTTAGTTTGTTAATTGATAAAGAATTATTGGAAACAGCTTTACAAGAGCTACATGGATTGAATGATACTGAAACTTTAATTACCTGGTTGGAAACTAAAGAAATTCATTTATCTTTATTAACATCAGAAAAGAAAATTAGCGAATTACAAGATCAAATTGAGAATTTATTATTAATAAAGAAAACTTTTGATGGTAATTTGAACTTTGTAAAAAATTTAATTTTTTTTTCCCCAATACCTAGAATCTACATATTATTTTATAGGTAATTCTGATTTCAGAAAAAGAGCAGTCACTGAAGAATGAAATTAAAGCTCTAACTATAAAATTGAGAATAACAGATAAAGAAAAGGAAGAAGCATTCACTACGTTTGATATCCTTTCAACATATTTTTCTGATAAAAATATTGCATTGAAAACGTACGTAGATTTGTTTACAAAACTTATTTGAATGGCGTTTTATAAGAACAGTACAAATCCAGGAAATCATTACCCAATCCAATAGGCCACCACTATCTTTAAAATGTCGATAGCATTGAGCTCACATATGCTATCAGTTCAAAAATGATGTGAGAGTGTTTTTTGGAAAACTCAAGGTTTTCCTATTCCTAGTGCCCCAGGACATTATAGCGTGGAAAATAACGAAATGACCTACATTTTGGACAAGAAAAGGTATCCTTTCCTGACCCTGTCCAAAAAACGAGTGGGAAATCCAAAATAGTAATGTCTGAAGTTCCTCAAGGAGTATTGCACACTTAGTAAGTGCAATCTAAGAAAGCATTCTGCAGATTCTGTGGGGGAGATGAAGTAGATTCCAATATACCTCCCGAAGCAATGCGATGCTGTCATCGAGAGAAGGTTTAAAAAAAGCCTGCATAAGTATCACTTGTTGGAAGATATATCTTTTCTAGAAACTTTCTAGTTTCTAAGATTTCTTAGGGTATGATGGTGCTGTAGGCTGAGAAGTCTTATCTCAGCACCAATAGGGAGGGATATAACAGATCTATTTTGGTCGCATTGCTCTTTACACCTCTTTAAAAATAACTATAGCAGATTGTTTTCTTTTAAGATTTGCAATATAGAAAAACAGTAGCATGCAGTTGAAATTTAGATTCTCAGATCTGTGTCGAGCATTTAGCTCCACATATACCTATAATTTAAGTGAACTGGAGGATATCCAATGAGTTGCATTCTATTAAGCAGCAGAAGTGCAGAAGGTCTTTCGTTTTGATCGAATTTCTTTTGATATATTATTTACCCTTCTTTTAAGAACCCAAATCGTATTTTGAAAATAAAGTTTCTTTATGACTTCAACTCTTGTTAAAAATAATAAATGGGAAATCGTTTAAAAAGTAGGTACTTAAAAAAAATGGAAAAAGTTGCCTAACCTTCTTCAGAATTTCTGAAATAGTAATGTCCACAAATAAACATTCTGAATGCCACTTTTTTTCTCAATTTTTTTCATTGTCACATGATTGAAAGGTAAAAGGAGAATATTGTATAAGGTGTCAGTTGAACAATCCTAAATTTATGAAGCAGGCGTAATATAGTGGCAGAAAATAATGATTACAAAATGATGATGAATAAATTAACTTCACTACTATTGCAATACATTCACAATATTATTTATGAGATATACTGTGTGAGGGGAAAGAGAGTATAGCGTGGTCCGAGAGCGGTCTTGTGATGAGCAGTGTAGCCAGGTACAGCTCTTGCTTGTGCTAAGTGTAATGTAATCAATAGCTAGCAAATTCGTCACAGAAAAGTTGGATTCAGTTGTTTTATTAGCAACTGCATCAAGGTGCCACCATCGCGCTACTAAGTGTACTTCAATCACGCATTACATTATCTGTCATGCTCACGGGGCAATGTATTGGCTAAAGGGCTTCAACCATAACAGCCAATTTCTTATCTAGAATCTGTCTTTAGCGGAAAAAGTAAATGTTGGCTTACAGTGAGCCACAAATTCTATTTTGAAGAGGTCAGTTTCGAATTTTTTGAACAGAACGGGATTGTCACCAAATCACTCTTAAAGGAGAGTCTCCAGCTTTACTTTAATGAGTACATCAACAACAACCTTGAAAGTTTCTGCGGGCTAACCATACTAGCTCACTACTGTTAGAACAAGCAAGAGTTCAAACTTGTCACATCACTTCAAGGTACTCGCAATATCCACGTTACATCTTTCCACATTCGTGACGGCTACCAACCAAACATCATCATTCACACTTCGCTCACTCACTCTACTCTTTCTATACTATTCTTCTCCCCTTACTCAATAAAATCGTAAATATATTAACTATGAGTTTAGTGGAAGTTCTCGTGCTCGTCGTTTATTCATCTCATCAGTACTTTATTTTTTACCATTACCTAAGTTTAGCTAGACCTCTCTGGCCGAAAAAGGTTTCTTGACAGCGAGTATGTGAAGACACCTGGTACTGTTTTTTTTTTGCACTGGTTTGTTTTAACTTATAACTCTTTGAGAAATATAATGTAGAATTCTTGATAATTATTCGTGGGCTTTTGCACTTAGACTATTTCCTGACTTGTGATTGCTTGTTGCACACTCTTTTAAGTGATAGTTCTACACTTTCCACTGTTTGACGATTGATTATATACTGGCTTAAGGCTCTAAAAATTGCCGAACTTTGACACGAGCTTTTGTTGCACGTGGTTAGAGCTTTAAGTGGAAAGCTCCGTGCTTGAATTACGGCCCTTTGTGTTCATTCCTATTTTTGCAGGGAATGGCAAAGGGAATAATTACGTGTTGAGGTGTGCTAGAAGATAATAGGAGCGCTGCAGCGGTTGACGCCAACAACATAAAGTTATCACAAGCTTGTGTGTGGTGAATTCCCCCCCCAGAGTATTTATTCCCCTCCCCCCATAAAGAGTATTCCATTACACAAGCAACCAATTCACTCTCACTCCAAAACACTCTGAATGTGTTAAAGAAAGTTTAAAGGCCCGCATTAAGGTTCGAAAACGAACTCCTCAGAAGATGAACTATATATTTCTTCTCAACATTAAATTTAGAAATAATTAATAAACTTTCATCTCTGTCCTTCATTATTTTTGTAGAGAATTAAAAGAAAAAGAAGAATATTGGCTAAATAATCCAAGTGATGAATCTCTTGTGCAACAAATGAAAAAATTGCGAGAGGAAAATATCCATCTCAAGTCAGTAAATTCAATTTATTATTCTTTTTTTGTGCTTGCAAAGCTGTTTATAGTTGTGCAGTTATTGCTTTAAAGTGGCAGAAGTTGTTATTTTAATCTCAAATGATAATAAATAGGCAGAGTGTGAAAAGTATTTTCTCACTAGTGAGAAAAACAGTTTTTCACCCTGTATGGTGCGCTTCTCTCCGAAGTTCTCTCGCCGTTTAGTTCTGACCTTTTCTACCTTGGTGCACTATAAACTGTACTTCCCATTTTTTCTCACGAAAGTCAACACCGACTTTGCCCCTCACGGAAATCGAACCCTGAATTCTGGCACAAAAAGGCAAGTACGCTAGCCACTAGACCAACGCGTGAGGACTATTTGTAGAAACTGCTGGTAAAAAAAAAAAAAAAATAATAATAACATATATCCCCTCTTCATCAGCTTTGTTAAAATTAATGTAATAACAAATATCTTGGACAGAAACATAAAGTTGAAGTCAACTCTCTACACGAATTTGATAGCCTTACTCTTGAGAATCCGAACATGATCAACAACAACAAAAATAAAAGCCTGCTATGTCTGGGATAAAATCCCAGATGTTTTCTAGCGTGGCAGACCTTATAATAACGAATTATCTATTGAATAATAATAAATTTAAACGTAAGAAAATGTTGTTCGAACACTTACAATTTTTAAGATCTTTAAGGGATTTATATGATTTAATCGACAAAAATTATTTCCGCGACAGGACAGCTGTTATTTCATTTAGATCATATACTGTTCATCGAAATGTTACCTTAGGGATCGGATTGCTTTGTAGAACATAATGTATTATTGTGTATATTAAAAGCATAGTTATCATTCCAAATTAGAAACAAATTGATTAACCGGAAGGGAAGGGAATATTTTGGAAAAATTCCCGACTGTTCCTGTTCTCTCTATGTACTTCCAATCCCGCTATTTGTTTTTTTTTCCACATTCCCTCTTTTTCCTTTTATGTAGTTTCTTTTCTAACTTTCTTTTAGCACTATACTCCTCCCTCGCTGCTCTGGTACCCTTTCTCAATATCATTTGTTTATAAGCTTTATTCTTTTCCTCGGTCACTCTTTTACTCGATTTTGTAGAGAATTAAAATGAAAAAGAAGAATATTGGCTAAATAATCCAAGTGATGAATCTCTTGTGCAATAAATGTCAAACCAGTAGTAATTCATTCGTGCAGCTCCCCTGAAATCTATGATATCTTTTGCGGAGCTTTGAATAGCTTTTGCACTGCGGTGCTTTACTATGAGCAATTATGATTCTTTGGCTAACCAAAGAGAAGAAAAACGACCTTCTTGACTTTTGTCACCAGAACCGTATTCCTGCCAGTTACACTATTTTTTTCAGAACTTACCAAAGTAAGAGCACAGCCATTTATCTAAATAGCTTTATAACGTTATAAGTAATATGATAAGAACTTGCTATTGTTAATTTTGTTTGTTAGCATGATTAGATGCCTTAATAGTTATTCTTTTCCATGTTGTTGAAATGTAATTGGTGATGTTGTGTTGTAGTGTAGTAGATTGTGTGGCTTGAGCGGTTTTGTAAAAGGGCTTGTAAGTATATATGTTTAAGAGAGAAGTATTAGTAATAAGAAAGTAGTCACCACTGCTAACAATAAATATATTCTATTAAAATAACAACTACAAGTTATTTGCAAATAAATTATTAACTTATTAATATGCACTGATGCTAAGAGAGTGAAAAACAAGTGTTCTGCTTCTGAGTGTCTACAACCCAACTGTCTTAATAAATGATCTAGGATAATGGCAAATCTCTATCACTGGCATGAGCTTAAGAGAGCGATTCCTGAAGCAAGTGTTCTGGCTTTGAAAGCAGAATGCAGACTGTCTGAAGGAATGCCCTCTCTAGTGGGGGATTTTCTCTTACAAAAAAGAGTTGGCCAAACGGATTCTTGTGCCTTTGTTTCTTTAATTGCAATGACCTTATATTTTAGTACCTGACTCTAAATACAGTCTTTTTAAAGGTAAATTCACTATTTATTTTCCAAAACTGCTTCACTGAAATATTTTCAAAATTCATTAAACTATTTTTCAAAACTATTATTTTTTCATTTCTTTCTTCCACTACATTGTATTAATATTAAATGAATTTAATTAAAATAAAATGCACATAGTTTATTGCTACAATTTTATTTAAGCCCATACTTTCCCGAGTCATTAATAAAATACTACAAGTTCCTCTTCTAAATTAGGCACCTGACAAAAGAATACTGTAGTAAGCCATATTTTCATAACAATTTGGCTTACATTGCTACTAAACTACAGTCGTAACTCTATTTACTGATCATCAAATACTATTTCCTAATGATTTCATCGCTCATTTTATCATTATATAGTTGATTGTAAAAATATCAAGTGGTTTCATAAAAAATACATATTTTATTTTTCTACCACAATACATAAAACGCGTCTCCTGAAAAATGCAGTTTTTCAACTTACGACACTATTTTACTGGGGGTGCGATAATGTCGTGTGAATGTTAGAAGCGACTGCTACTAATTCTTGCGTTATTAAATTAGCTTAACTTTGAAAAAAAGAAAAACTATATTAAACAAATCAAAATTTTGAATAATTTTTTCCTAGGAATATTAATGAAGAGGCTACAAAACTTAATTTACATAAAGATCAACAGCTTAGAATACTTCAAAGGCAATGCGAACAAAAGGATGTTGAAAATTGGGTATATATATTATATTTATTTTATTTGTAGTAAGTTTTTTATCTGTTGATACGGGTAATAAGTAGAAACATTGGAAAGTACTGTATCTTTTATTTCTAAAACTCGATAGCTGCTACACGTAGACTGACTCAAACACAACTGCTCAAAAACTAATGGCTGCCCTTTTCAATACCAATCAACAGTTCGTTCTCAATCGATCTACCTCCCTCCATAATCGATATACAGTCGATGCAAGAATAGTAACCCCTTGATATATTCCTCTAATATTACCACATATTCTATATTTTTTTTTCTTGCAAATAATTATTAATAAATTAAAATTCTGGCCAACAATTCTCAGAAGCTGCATAGTAAGCACGAATGTCTCCCCATATAGTAAAAATCAAAGTATCGTTACATTATTAGTTACCACAACACTCAATGGATACATTTCTAAAACTTGCTCTCTAACACCAATAATATCCTGTATACTTCCCAGGTCTGGTATACATAGATCAGTTTCTTACACGATAGTTATCCACATAATATTTACCATTACTGAGTCTCACATCATCTATTACTGTTTGTCACAATAAATTGTAATATATTTAATTACAAAGTTTGTCAAAAGCTAACAACTTTTTGTTATTATAAATAATAAGACGGTTCATCCGTAGGATTTTTTGGACGCATATATTGTTGCGTCATCAATTGAAATTCTTCAATATTTGCTCCATATAATTACCACTACTAATAATGGAACCTGGATTAGTAAATGTGTGTCTAAAGTAACGCACTTACGGATATTCCAAAAATTCCAACTAGCGGTCTTAACTAAAGCTACGAACGCACGGGATAGAAAACTAGCATATAGTTCTGCTATAGTGTGTGACCGTTTCGTATAGTCCAAAACCATTCGTATAGTTGAACTACTATACACGCTAGTTTTTCTAGCTATAGTATAGTAGAAAACTATCCTCGTGGGAACGCCCTCATTATAGGCTATACGAAAACTTGCAGCTTTACCAACAAGAATGGATAGTGTATAGTTGATACCTCTGGCTCTGGTGGTTTTTCTATGTTCTTTTTCCCTCGCGGGAAGTAAGTAAATTAGTGGAGGTTATTCATGCACTGGTTTAAACAACAAAAGCGAAGGTTATAAATATCAAAATTTTATTATTCTGTTTTACAAGTTTACTTTTATTTTTGTAGAACAATTAGAAAGTAGTATATTGTAACATATTAATATATTTAATATAAATTAATTTATAAATACAAAAGAAAATGTCAAAAAATGAAGAAAAGGTGGAAAAATGAAGATGATGTGATTTTTAACATTTCAATCAAAAAAATTGATGTACGCTTAAAATTCAACTTTAGCAACCCTACAAATATACTTACGTCCAGTTTTGATTCCTCCTTGTGTGGCCCACCTGTATAGTAATATTTTTGTATAGCTATAGTTCGAGTATAGGATAGCAAAATTTTGCGTATAGCTGACTATAACTAGAACTCATGTAAACATATATTATGCTAGTTTACTATACCTATAGAAAAAACTACAAGCTATTTATCCCCGAGAGATCCATCTCTTCCGCCTCAGAACCGTCTGTATCGGTAATCCTCTATATGAACGGTAATAACTTCTTCTCCACTTGGGCGCCACACAAAACACGCGTTAATAACTTGCACACGGTTTTAAAAAGCCTCATCCCCCCTCCCAACGGTTAAATTTTGCGTTTGAAATCGTGAAGGAAAAGAAGCCCTCTTTTTTTTAACTTCTTTAAGTAAAAGTTTACCTTTTTTTCCTCTCTTTGGACAGTAAAGTGCTGAAGAGAAAGCATTGTATTTCCTGTGCATTGTAAAAGTTATTTTTTGGAATTTGTTCTAAGTGTTTGTGATCACAGTATTGCCCCCCCATTGCAGGAAAATCGCAGAAAGTTCAATCTTGATTTTTCATTTAGGTTTTACTAGTTTACCAGAGAACCAGACAATAAAATTTTTGGATAAAATTAGGATAGTTTGCAGCAAGGGGGTGACGTAAGACGCGATTTTCTCAATAAAGACACCAACGGCTATCTTTATTATATGCTACCCATCATTATCAGTGTAGTCTTCTACCTTACAATATAGGGTGATGACGAAAGCTTTACCAACCGACTATATCACTTGCCTCCCTCTGAGCATTCTACCATATCTTACCTAGCTTTTATATAATGCCTTTAGTATTATCCTGTCCAATATTTCAGCGCCGACCTCTTGGGTCTTCTGCCTTTGATCCTCGCCTCTATGGCAATTGTGAATTTTGGAACCATTCTATCACTGAATTCATATTAGGCTAGACACTGACATGCAATTTTTAAGTATTGCAATAGTTGCACAACAGTTTCATCGGCGAATGACAAAGTGTGCTGACATGTGCAACTAAACCTTCATGTGCCATCAACTTAGCATACATGCAATTAAATGATTCAGTTTTAAGATGAAATTCTACGAACTAGAGTCGTTTGTGCTCTTGAATTAAAACGGAAAAAGGACTCTCGGAGAAAGAAGAAATACTGGATATATCCAATCACGTCACAACGATTGTTAAAAGGACAGTTTCATAAAGTATATCAAGACTTACGTTCCTACCCGGAAAAGCTGAGTGTGACGATAAGATAGTGTAAAATATGAAGATATATTATATGAATGTCCCCTCAGTAATATGAATGCCAAAATATTCGTGGTACTAATCACGGTGGGTCAACAGCAAGAGATTACTTTGTAAAATATTTCACATCACAACAAGGGTCAATTTCCTGGCAATACGAAAAAATATAAATTCGAGTTTCATAGAATCTAGCGTACCCTACTACCAAACTGGCATTTTCTACAGTTTTATTTTAGCTGTGGGCACTAAGGCTAGGCGCTGACATGCAATTTTTAAGTTTTGCAATAGTTTGACCGGCGTCTAGCGTCTGTTTGGGCTCATGAATTAAAACGGAGAAAGGACTTTCGGAGAAAGAAGAAATACTGGATACATCCAATCACATCACAACGTTTGTTAAAAGGACAGTTCCATAAAGTATATCAAGACTTACGTTCCTACCCGGAAAAGTTCTTTAAATACTATCGCATGAGTGTTGCCAGTTTTGATGAGCTTCTGCATATGGTACGACCTTATATTACGTATCAAACTACAAACTACAAAAGACATCTCGCTGTGGGCCTTGCAACTGTTGATCACAAGTGAGCGCAGACACGTTAAAACCTGTATGATACAAAACAATTGCACGTAGTTGCGCAATCGTTTAGTTTGTTTCAAACACAAACTAGTTGCTTAAATTGACAGTTGCACATCAGTTGCATGTCCGCGCGTTATCATACAACTGTGTAGGACTCATTTTCGCGACTAAACTGTTGCACAACCAAAAGTTGCATGTCAGCGCCTAGCCTTAAGGTGAAGCATGTATAGTTTGGTACCTAACTCCCTATCACGCGTGGTTTATTGCGCAAAAGCTTCATTTCTTGAAGCCTGCAGTTTTGCACCCATGTAGGTTAGAATAGGAAAGACCGTGGATATGTAGATGGGACAGCCAACCAACTTGGTTTTATCTCCGAACTTCCCTTTTTTTTAAAAAAAAAATTTCTGTCCACAGCATTAACGTTCTTTTGCACCCATAGGTGTTTTGGGACAATTACCGCACAATATGAGTCAAAAACAGCAGGTTTCAAGAAATGAAGTTTTTTGCGCCGAATAGCTGGGAAGACTAGGCGTGATTTACTATAGATCAAAAGAAGGCAAAAAAAAAAAACCAAGGTTTTCTACTGTATAATGACCTCCCTTATATAGACTTCTCACCCTCGTATGAAACATTTTTCTGAGGAATCTATTGCAATACGATTCTTTCATCTACATAATATCGATGCCAACGAAACGTTTTCGAAAATTCCAAATTTCAAGACAGTCTCAGTTTTAACTATATTAATTTTTTTTTTTAATTGTTTTAACAATTGCAGAAAAAAAAAACAATTAACATTTAACGAGTGAGAAAAATGTTTTCACAACCTTGTTCAGCTTTTGCAATAGATTGCATTCGTGAGCTACAAATCTGATGTCAAATGTTTAAAAGTGTCACATTATTCTTTTTAAAAAAAAATATCTTTATTTTATAATAAAACCTTAATAGTATTTAAAAAAGAAAAAATCTTTTTGAATATATCTAACTGTAGATTGATAATATTGTAACGTTTTTCCCTCTAAACTAGCTATTGCAACTAGTTTTAAGTGGGTTCGTATAGATAAAATACTCTAAACTTCAATAAAGAAAACACCAATTTATTATTATACACAATAAATTACAAAATACAACGCTTAATAATAATTACTACACAGTTTAAACCACAAAAGTTCACTTTTTATACACTTTCCACAAACGTACACTTCGTTTGTAAGTAGAAAACACTCTTCAACTCTCTGCGGTCCCACTATTTATACCGGTGGAGAATCTTCTCAACCCTTCCATAGAGAAGTAGAGCGCGTCGCCAGCGCTTCGTAGCGGTCACTAAGAGAATTTGAGGTTCCTACTTCCTCTCCTAGATGGCACCACTGGCTGCGTTACAATATTTTATAATCACATTTATTCCAAATAATAAAGTAATTTATTTCAGTTATTGAAGTTAAAGTTGGAAAGAAAAATTAAAGTAGCCGAAGCGGAAGCTTCACAACTTAGACGGAGATTAATGCTTGCTGAAACAAATAAAGATTTGCATTCCAATGATCCAGTTAATTGTAAGTCTACATATATATATAAAGTTAGGCAATAGTGAGATATAGATTAGCATTATTTTTTGGAGCTCTACTTACTTACGTGTTTTCATTTTCCAGGGCAATGGCAGAATGATTCATATCCTCCTCTTCCAATACCATATTGCTCCTCTACAAGTATTATGCCACCACCATTTGCATACTTTCCATTGCCTCCTCCATTTATATCTAAGCCAGTAATGACGTCATCGAATCAAGGCCAAGAAATACCAACGAATATTAAACCTATAGGTAAAGCTTTTGTAACTATTTTTTTTTTGGAAGCGCCAACACTGAGGTCATTGCCACTGAGGAGGAACCTTCTCAGAGCATTGCTCGGCTTCCGGGCGGCGTTCTCTCGGCACACAGATAACATTGAACATTGCCAGACATTCGAGGCTTCTAGGGCGTGAAAATTTAAGGGCAGTTCTGCTGGACTAGAACCGCGAGGAGACTACCGCGTTTAAAGTCTTGTGTACTCACCTCTAAGCTGGGCATTGAGATTTCGGGGAGACATCTCTGAGAGACGGAGGCGGAGGAGAAAACATCCATACATCGCATGACGGACTATTGGGGGCTGTGAGGAGATTAGGTTCAGGACCTTTGGCCGGAATAGCATATCGGTAGAAGAGCTTAGGCTATGTCCTTTTAAGGTTTTGATCCGATTTGTTAAGACTGTGGTAAAACTAAGACTGTGGTGAAACCCGGGCCCGGACTTTTATTCCAGACCCGGTAGTTGTTATTCTTTTGGGGCAGCTATATAGGTCCATGGAGGCTTTGGATAGAGTAGGGTTTTGCCCTCCCCACCTTGAGTAATAATAATAATAATAATAGTCAGATGATTTTCTTGGTTGGCCGTTATTTGTAAGATGAAACAAAAATTTGTTGGCTTATCGACCAATTCAAGGTAAAAAAAAACAGAAAAAAACAACAAAATTCAGGAACAATAAAAAAAAGAAAATTATAACACAAAATCAAAACAATACATAAGTGTGATTACTGTGGGACTGCTAAGTCTGTAATTTTCTATCCCACTCCATACTTAACCATACATAACTTTCCCCACATATAACGGTCATGCATAACGGTCCCTCCTTTCTCCCGACTGCCAGCCTTACAACATACATCCCTTCATTACAAACTTAGTGTACTAGCCCACTAGACCAACGCATGAGAACTTTTCTTTCACATTTAGCGTTATATTTTCATTTTTACTTTCACTCACTTCCAGGAACAGGAAGTATTTTTCAAAATTAAGTTTTCACTGGAAATACATGTTTTGGGAACCCCTGAATACGAAAAAAAAATGTTTGTGTTTTAAGAGAATATCTCAAAAACGAAACGGATATCCGTTTTTATCTGCGATGTTCCTGACCGGTTTCGGATTTTCCATCTATTGTCACAGTAAAATTATGTAGAGAGCTGACTTTAGCTTAAATGTTTCTGTTATATGTTGATTGTATATGCGCGAGGTTAAAATCCAATGGATTTAAAGTCCCCGGTTGTTATCCAGCATTACGGACCCATACACATATTTTAAATAAAAGAAAATTTATCAATGCAAATAACAAATTTTTATTAAAAACCTTTAACTTGAACAAAATTATAAGTTATTTTCTTCTCTGACAGTAAATTTTAGATCGAATTAAGAAACTGAATACTTCCGGGATTTCTCTTTTTAATGTGACAAAGAAATATTTCTAATAATGTGTTTTTCGTTTAAAATTGATTTAGCATATCTGTTAATCATAATCAAGCTTGCTGCAGTGGCAGAGCGAGGTCCCCAATTCCCACGTAAAATCTCCTTATCAACTTTTTTTTACCCACTTTCATTCTTACCAAACTCGATGATAAGGAATTAAAATAATATATGGCTGCTTTCCCAGAATCCTCTAAATAATATCAGTTTTCTGGGAATCAATTTTATTATCAATTTTTTTTTTTTACCCATTTTCATTCTCACCATAGTCGATGATAAGGAATTGAAATAATAAATATATAGCTGCTTTCCCAGAATCCTCTAAATAATATCAGTTTTCTGGGAATCAATTTCATTATCAATTTTTTTTTTTTACCCATTTTCATTCTCACCAAAGTCGATGATAAGGAATTGAAATAATAAATATATAGCTGCTTTTCCAGAATCCTCTAAATATCAGTTTTCTGGGAATCAATTTCATTATCAATTTTTTTTTACCCATTTTCATTCTCACCAAAGTCGGTGATAAGGAATTAAAATAATATATGGCTGCTTTCCCAGAAGCCTCTAAATAATATCAGTTTTCTGGGAATCAATTTCATTATAAATTTTTTTTTTTTTTTACCCATTTTCATTCTCACCAAAGTGATGATAAGGAATTAAAATAATATATGGCTGCTTTCCCATAATACTCTAAATAATACAGTTTTCTGGGAATCAATTTCATTATCAATTTTTTTTTTTACCCATTTTCATTCTCACCAAAGTCGATGATAAGGAATTAAAATAATATATGGCTGCTTTCCCAGAATCCTCTAAATAATATCAGTTTTCTGGGAATCAATTTCATTATCAATTTTTTTTTTACCCATTTTCATTCTCACCAAAATCTCGACGATAAGGAATTAAAATAATATATGGCTGCTTTCCCAGAATCCTCTAAATTTAATCATTTTTCTGGGAAAAATTGTTTCAATGACCGGTATATATAAGAGTGTAGACAGTAACTTCGACGTTTCAAGAATATCTTTGGAGCCATTTTCGTGATAATCAAAAAAAAATAATGAGAAGTTGCACTTCCGTTTTGGCGGAATCACACTCCGAAACCTCAGTGTCGAATGCAGTGGTTTGAGTTTCCTGCAATTTTTTTCATTTCTGAAATATTTTGTACACACACATGCACACATTAAAGACTTTTTTTCTTTTCTTTTTTTCCATATTTAGGGAAATTTAGAACCTCAAGAAAATTGTTTAAATTATCATTGCATCAATAACAACAAGCAATATTTTTAACATTGACGTGTGACAATAAGGTATAAAACCAAATTGTTTTATATATAAACTTTGGAATTTCTCCCGGTAGAGATGGTCTTGGCTAGCTAACTGCGTGGTATAACGAAGAGAGTGGAAATATAGGAAGTGTTATTATGACGTATGCGCAGCTGTGTTAAAAGTACCTCTCTTAAGTCGGTGAAATGGACAATGCAGGGCGTGTGAATAGCCTAGGTAAACTAAACTGGATGATTGTAAACAATGTATGTGGTACGCTTGCGCATTATATTTTAATGAATAAAAATAATTAAATTAATAATAAATTAAAATGCAATAAACTGTTAAATCTTCCGATTCCTTAGATTCTCTTGAATGTACGCCACTGGCTTCTTGAAAAGCCTACATGTGAATTTAGTAATTATAGTTTTTTTTTGTTAATAATCTAAAGCGGCCTCTACACGGTCAATAATATTGTCTTCAAATATTGACCGTGTAAGGTGAAAAAATTGTATTGACGGTCGGTATTGATAAGAGTATTGATGGAAATCCCGATTTTCTGCTTTTCGTATATCAATACTGAGAATTGGAGGGGATATTGACAACAATATTGACCGTGTAGGGGCGGCGCCAATATTTCCATCAGTTCAGTAGTTTTATACAACGTTGAACTAACCTCAACAACAGTGATACAATACTTTACAAAGGTACTTTGGAAAGATTTGTGTATTAAAATAAAACTTCAGTCATACATTTTTTTTAAAAGATGATTGCAATTTTTTAATATTATTTTTCTGATTAACATACATTTCATCTAGTCAATTATAATATTCCCTTCATTACAGTTCAGTTCAAAACACGATCCAGTGGTGGTTCTTGGGAATCATTTGAGTATTAACATAAAACTTCATCGTACATTTTTTTAAAGGTGATTGTAATTTTTTCAAAGTCTTGTAGGACATATATAAAGGTTTCACAGGTTTCTATTACAGCTTTGCTGATAATTGTTGGGGACATTATGACTGAAAACTTCCAAGTCTTCAAAATTTCTTCCTGTGGCCAAGTACCTCAGGGTTAAGGCTAAACTTTTCCCTAACACTTATACTTTCTCTCATATTTTTGTCCTGCCTTTTCAAAAATGGTTCAACCATCTGTAACAGTTTGTTAAAGGTAGGTTCATCCATTCGAAAATAGTTCTTGAAATCTTCTTCAACATCGCAGAGGCTGATTTCCTTCAAAAGTACTAAATGAGAATATTTTTCTCTCTCTTCTTCAACCATTCATTCATCCAGTGTTTGCATTTCACTTGACGAGTAGTGCCAAACACCAAAATAATAGCTACGCAAGCTTTTTGTACCATTTTTCCTTTTTTTGGAAGGGGAAAAAACAGCAAAAAACCGAGTAAAAAACCACTTAGATTCACTCTCCTAGTGGCAGAAGTAGTAAGTACTGAGCAAAGTTATTGACTAGTTTTAAGTGGGTTCGTATAGATTAAATACTCTAAACTTCAATAAAGAAAACACCAATTTATTGTTATACACAATAAATTACAAAATACAACACTTAATAATAATTAATTCACAGTTTAAACCCCACAAAAGTTCACTTTGTTCACTTTGTATACACTTTTCACAAACTAGTGACTTCATTTGTAACTGGGAAAAAACTCTCTCAACTTTCTGCGGTCCCACTATTTATATCGGTGGAGAATCTTCTAGAACTTCCTCGATTCTTCTAGAGAGAACTATAGCGCCGCCAGCGCTTTCCAGCGGCCACTAGGAGAACCTTAGGTATCTGCTTTCTCTCCTAGATGGCACCACTGGCTGCGTTACAATATTGTTCGTGTAAGGTAATGAAGTATTTGAGACCGGTTACCACGAGTAATGATGGATATATTATTAGTATCAATACCAATATTGACAATATTATTGACTGTGTAGGGGCCGCTTACTTAAATATCATTTTATTAAATAATAAATTAAAAAAATTTCTTTGTATCACTTTTTTTTTGATTAAAATGAATTTTGTTTTGCTCAGGTACAGGACATAAGAAAACTAATAGTGCTCAATCATTTCCCAAAATAGAGAGTTTTTACCACAAAAATTATCCGCCAATAATAACTTCTGCAAGTAATCCTGAAATGATACAAAACGAAGAAATTAACAATGGGCAACATAGAAATGAGTAACGTTAACATAGAACAGCATACTACATAAAAATTGAAAAAAAAAAACAAAAACAAAATAAAAATGAATAAAAATTTATTTATCTAGTTCAAAAAAAGAAAATAAGTGATTTATGTGGGAAATACAGTAGTAAAAAGTGCTACTTTTAACAATATTCGCCATTGAAAGAGCGTTGTAAAAGGTTTATTTTCGCTTTAAATATTTTATTTTTTAACAGAAATGATGCCAGTTGTTTTCAACTATTGATTATTTCACAATACGTTTTTTTTCTTTTTCGTTGATTAGTCAGGGTAGTATAATGTTATTGTTGATGATGTGTTGTATGTTTGTAGTAGCACGAGCGGTTTTGTAAAAGGGCTTGTTATATGTTGTAAGAGTGAAGTATTAGAAATAATCAAGAGATCAAATTGTCTTTAAAATAGATATATTCTCTAAGTGAAATTTATTAAGTTACTTTAAAATACGAGGCATGTCCAGTAAGTAAGTGTACTGAATTTTTGTAGGTTACAAACATTTTTATTTAAACAAAAAAAATTACCTGGTTACATTAGTACATATGTAAGCTATTTTTCGACGTAGTCACTATTCCTCTCAATGCAGGTGGTGAAGCGGGGTATTAATTTTTTGATGCCACCCTCGAAGTAGTTTTCCGCCAACCCCTTCGTCCACTTCTCCACCTCCCCCCTTCACCACCTCGTCGGTTGAAAACCTTTTTCCACCCATGTGCAGTTTCAGGGAGGTAAAGAGAGAGTAATCTGAAGGTGCTAGGTCAGGGGTATGCGCGGGATGGTTCAGGACATTCCATTTCAACGAGGCAAGCAGTTCCTTCGTGGCGTTGGCCGTGTGTGGTCTGGCATTGTCGTGCCACAGGCAGACTCCCTTTGTCAGCATGCCTCTCCTTTTGTTCTGAATCTCCTTCCGCAATTTTTTTAGGGTCTCACGTATCTTGCAGAGTTGAGGCATATATCCACTTGAGCCATATATTCAATTAAAATTATGCCTTGACAGTCCCAAACCACAGATGCCATGATTTTCTTGGCTGAAATTGTGGTTTTGAACTTTTTGGCAGAGGGTGAAGAGGTGTGACGCCACTGTTGAGACTGCCTTTTGGTTTCAGGTGTGTAGTGTGCAACCCAAGTTTCATCTCCAGTAATGATGGAGCGGAGAAATTTATCTCCATGGAGTTTGTAGCGTCTCAAAAAAACTCTTACTCGACCTTGAATATTTCACACTTGGCGGGAGATTGGATTGACATTTTTCACGAAACGTATTGCCGCGTCGACAGTTCTCAACATACTGACCTCGAA